>JAYJMH010070868.1:0-11129 GCA_036873815.1 Phacellophora camtschatica | reverse complement strand
GAGTATGTTGTAAATATAAACAGTTTGAAAGATGATTTTTGAGACAATCGTTCAGCATTTCTGCTCATTCCTATCTACAGAAAAGTATCTATGGAAATGTGGTTTTGGATGATTCCAAAAATTCTAATGCCGGGTATTGTTTTTGGCTTCTTTTTCCAAAGCCGGTTAACAATAACTATCGTAGGAGTGCGCACCCTCGTCGCTTTGGTATCCAAGTACCCCCCGGGACTAGATATTACACTTATGTACAGACGAAGACCCGTGGAAAACCAGTGGAACAATGGCAAACGAAGATTAAGAGGTATTTCTCACTTTTACCCAAAAATATCAGATTTAAAATATCTACAACCAAAATCAGATTTTTTAGGCCTAATGAAGCATTTTGGAATTGTTCACACCGAGATATGTATTATGGAATTGAAATCCTATACCCAAAATTATAGGACAAGTCTAGTGGTACTGCCTCCTCCTGGGTGTTTAAAAATGCAATTTGGCATAAGAAAAATGAATTATCGTGGCAATGTTTGGTCTGTAGCAACTTCCGCGTTTGGCAAACCTGCATGGCTGGGCAAAAACAACTTTTGTCGCAGCTTCTGAAATGTCGTCTTTATGTTTCTTTTTAGTTGAATTTTTGAGTGTCATGTCTCAATTAATGTTTGAATTATTGGCTAATATACTTCTCACGCACTCAAGATCATCATCGTCAACAAGCTTCGTTGCTTCTTCCATACATAAAATGAGCGAAATGAAAATTCTTGACATGGTCTGTGATTTTGAAACTTTATCTAGCTCCAGACCATCTTTGTTGTCAGGTGCTAGGGCCAGACTTCTCATTTTGCTTGAGAAGGAAACATCATACAAGTGCCGGATATTCACAAACAAAGGATAATGGCATGTGTAAATGCAGCTGACTGAGGCCAGACTACAATCAAACAGCGTCCATACAAATCGAAAGAATGTATGGTATGGGGAACCATTCACTAAAATGTAGACAATAAATTGCGGATTATCGTGGCATTCAGATTTAAGAGTAAAAACAAAACTGCCCTTACAAGTTTTTGTTTTGTCGTCTGATACCGCCTAGTAATAGGGTGAGTTTAAAAATATTTAATGGTAGGAAGCATAAATGCACTAGCAAGTATATAATCGATTACATTTGGATTCTCATTTGTTTTAGTGGGGAATCTTGTACAAGATCCATGAGTATCTTCAAATCGACCGTTTAAGATACGCAGTGAATGTGATTTGCAAATTTCAAGAAATTTTCCATCATGTGTATCAGTGGGGTGTAGATCCGAATTATTTCTATGACTCTTCATCAATTAGGTAGTCTAAATCTAAGTTAGTTCTAGCATTCAAGTCATCAACTATTAGCACACTTCTTTTAAGTAGGAATTTATTGCAATCTGTGAAGTTGCTGGGCTAGCATACAAAAAACATATAAACATATCGTGGCCCATTCCAAAAATGTTTTTATCTGGTTTAAAGACCATTATTGACAAAAAGGTGAAAGCCAAAAACAGCGTCTTTACGCGGCCTTCATATACTTTAGAAAGGCGTATGACACAATAAACAGGGATAAACTTTTTATAAAACTTAAGCAAAAAGAGGTAGGTAAAATCTTCTTGAAAATATCAAGGCCATGTATTCAACAGTACAATATCGTTTAAAAACATTAAAGGGCTACACAAACCCAATCGATAGTTATTTAGAACTTTAGCAAGGCGGTGTACCAAGTCCAATCCTTTTCAACTTATTTATCGATGATATAAAACATCTATTTGACGAAGAATACATGCTTCTCAATTTATATAATAAGGTTTACAAAACTGTCTTAATAAATTTAAAAACTATTGTGAAAAATGGGACTTGCAAGTTAATACCAAGAAAAGTAAAACTATGGCTTTCAACTCGGCTAGCAAAATACTTAAAATGAATGATTTCACTTTTAATAATTCGAAAATGGAATTGGTTCAAGAAATTACGTACCTGGGAGTAAATTTTCCTTGTAGTGGATCTTTTACAAAAGCATCACAGAACCTCTTTGATAAGGCTAGTAAAGTGATGTTTCCTCTTGTCGATACTATTTCCAATTTTAACCTTCCTGTACCAAAATCTACGGAGTTTTTCGCCACTCTAATTGAACCTAATTTATTATTTGGAAGTGAAGTATGGAGCACATTTACACAACATCAGCTTAATCTAATCAGTAGAGATTCAAATCATCTCAGTAAATATCTTTTAAACTCGCATACAAATAAAACGAAACTAAAATTCTCTAAACTAATTCTTTGACTTACAAGAAATGTACCATCTTTAGCTGTTTATGGAGAACTAGAACAATTCATATCGGCAATGGTTGGACTGAAACGATTGGTTAAATACAGGCATAGAGTATCATTGATGACCAACGCAAAAAAAGCCTTGCTTCATATTGAATCCCTACCCAAAAGCACATCTGACTGGTACATTACAGCTAAAACGTGTCTAAATTTTCTTGGTTTTTTGCAAGTTTGGAGTAATCCTGCTAGATACAATATGATCAAGTAGGTAAACTATTTAAGGAAAAATAACAAAATACTTCCTTCAGATCTGGAATAATGAGATTCAATCAGTTGACCACAATAGTAAATTAGGAACGTATAAGCTATTCAAAAACATTTTAGTTATGGAAATGCACCTAACATGCATAAATCATTTTCATTCTCCAATTTATTTCCGGACCACGCCCTTTTTTCTTCCCGAAAATTCCCCTGTTGGAGGAAACCCCTTCTCTAATGTGAGCATTTATATTGCTAAATTGTGAAATTCTAGTCTACAAGTTCTCTGAAAATATCCTTGTTCAAGAAAACAGTTACAACAAAAGGGCAAATATTCCACTATTGAATGATAAATAGTTACCATAAAATAAACCTTACTCTTTTAATTGTCATTCATTACAAAAAGTTAAATAGTTTAGTTAAGCTTCACTTCTACTTCATTAAAATGAAATTCAATAAATGTTAAAATAAAGCTTTGCAAGCCTTTTTTCTGTGAATGCCTTAATAACATCACTGAAGTCCACTTTCTTCGCAAAATCGCTTTCTATGCTCAACACGGCCAAATCATTCAGCCTTTCCTGGGCCATGGTACTTCGCAAAAAGCTTTAAATCAATTTTAGCTTGCTGAAAGATCGTTCTGCTGAAGCTACTGTGACAGGCATTATGCACAAGATCCTTAAAGCGACAGATACATTTTGGAAAATTCGACAAGATATGTGCTCTTTCATTTTCTCTGAGAAATAAAAGAGCAGAAAACAAACAGGCTATTACAAACACTATCACTTAATTACTGCTCGCAATAATGACGTATGTTACTTCAACACAATTGCGTAATGAATCCCCTCCATTATGACGTATATTTCACATCTTTCTCATTTTAAATTTTGACATTGTTTTGATATTTTTCATGAATGTGTGTATGTATGTATCATTTTGCCATCAAAATAATTATAATATGAATATCAGAAAATTAAAGAGATCTACTATAAACGAATTTATAGGCAAAAGCTAAAAATCTAATCTAAAAACACCCCAGGTTAAAAATGGCAGGGATTGCCTAAAAAGGTCGATGCGACCTTGTTTCCTACGTCGTATATGACCTGGTTGCTGAATTTAAACGACGTCCTGAAACAAGTTATTGTCATAGGAAATAAAAGCGTAGATATTTAATTTAATTTGTCGGGCCCCTATTGGAGCCATAATAGGTTTTCAATAAAATAATAAATCCTTCTAACTTTAACTACGGGGCCCCTTACTTACCATTACTTACCATTACTTAACTTTACTTACTATTTATTAGTACTTAAACTATGCAAACACGAATGATATTAAACACAAATGCTCCCTATGTGTTGTTGAAGCAAAGCCGGAAAAACTGGTCACGTCGTCAATTGGGATAAAATTACAGAAGAATTATCTGTGCAAAAATAAGAACAATTCAGCCTCTCGAGCCTCGGCAAAAATTGTCTGGTTTTTTAGAAAAAAGGGTGTAGCAAATTGAGAAGGTTGGAAAATTAAACTTTAAACTATAAACTTTGAGTTCAGTTATCACAAATGTGTGCTTTGCAATGACCCATACTAGATGCAGAAACACAAAGAGCCCAACACTGCCCTCCTTCGAGGTGGTATTGACTAGGTCATCTCTAGCCATATTAAACCCTGTCTAGTCTAACCTGCATTTACAAATGAGTGCGTTCCAGATATATTATTGTTATTTCACTGCTACGAATATCATGAAGTAACAAAATGTTATTTAAATTAAATTGCGAATAAAGAATTAACTTAACTAAAATTAAATTTTCACTTTTTCCAAGGAAACATCAATTGCTGACCAGACTTTAAAAGAACCAAATATTGATGAAAATGAAGAAACACTCTGCAAGCCTATTCGAAATATGAAGGAAGAGGTAATCTATGTCTTTAGGCCCAGAATGATTGATTATTTGATGCAAAAAATTATAAACTCTTTCTCTTACTGTCGTTTTTGACGACGATTTGGTGGTATCCGGTATCCCGTGCGCTATATTCTAATTTGAGGCTCAAAGTTAACTGTAGCATGCAAGTACGTTAAAAAAAGTAATGGTTATTACATTAAATTATAAATTATTAAAATCACGAGTATTATAATTTACTTTCTTAACTTTTTAATTAATGTGCACCTGTCTTTTTATTTAAATTCAACATTTTCTTCCTCCACATTCATCACTTTTTTATTTATCTTCATGGTTTATGAATGCTCATGTTTTTTGCATTCACATTATGTATTTTCTATTCACATCATAATTTTTTTATTCATGTTCTTGAATTTTTATTCATATCACGATTTTTTGTTCATGTTCACACTTCTATGCATTGATTTAAAAAGCAATAGAAAAATAATGCATTTTATTTTTATTCAAAAGAAAAATTGTAAAAGAAAAAACAGCTGAAAAGTTTGTGATCGCCATGTTCAATCATTTATTTAACATTTAGACCGTAGACAGCGCAAAATGCATTGGGTGGGTGCTCCAAAATATAATGTTGAAGACAAGCAAAATAATTATCATTGATTGGTGGTTGAATTATTGTGGTTCATCAAAATTTTGATTTGTTAATTTTTACATTTTTCACGTTTATGTTTGATCGAAACAAGATTTTTATGTACCTAATCAAGGCTCTGGTTTTGCACTGAATGTTCCATGTTCTATACACCAACAATTAACCATGCTGATATACATATACCGTGTATACCCAACATTAATGTCGTATTTTATTCCAAATTTACAATGATAAATTAATTAAATAAACGAATTTTCATATTCATGTTGCAGATTTAATATAAGCAAATTATCGTTTTATAGGTTATTGGTGTCATTTCTCTCAAAGGCAAAAAAGAGAGTTTGAACATCACTGAGCAAGATGACAAAGTAAGTTATATATGTAAACAATTTAAAATCCAAATTGCTTCTTCAAAATTAAGAATTTATGCATTCAATCACTTTTGTCAATAAGATGAATCGAAAAAGAGTATAGGCTATACCACGTGACCCAAGAGGTTAGGTTATCACCCAAGCATAAGCAATCATGTTTACCTGTCCAAAACTGGAAATTAAACTTGCCTTTGATCAGTTCAGTTCAGTTCATTTTAATCTTGTCAGATCAGATCAGATCAGATCAGATCAGATCTGGTTTAATTTTGTCAGATCAGATCTTTTCAAATTTTAAAAACCCAAGTCGCCATATAAAGCTCACAGATTAGGGCAATATCAATTTCAAGTTTTTCACAGATAAACGCATCAGACGCAATGATAAACTTTGTCATCCGGTAGATTTGTCATCCAATGATAAATTTTGTCATCCGGTAGATTTTGAATTTATATGAAAATCATTTTCGCTATCATTTAAAAAATTCACATCAAAAATATGCTTCACTTGTTAGTCATAGGACATTCATTATAAACCAATTTTATTTTAATTTTGGTCAATCAATGTAGAACTTACTGTTTCCTTGCATGACCAGAAATTATATCATGTTAGCTGTCATTTTTATATGCAAGATGTAGCCATAGTCATAAGAATATGACTATGATGTAGCTAACTAGTGTGAGTCTTTTTGCAGGTACTAGACAGATATCTTACGTTCTGTGGCATCAGTATCACGAATGCTAAAATATTCAGCGTGTTAAAAGAAGAATTTGACAGAAATAAGGTTGGATTTGCAGAATCTATTAGAATAATAACAGAACAAGGTGCAACGAATAATGATGAAAGTGTGATATAACAAGATTTTCCCTGCCAACTATTTCGAGGGTAATGAAGGGTCTTAAGATAGGAATATTTCTTGTTCAAATTAATTTCCAATCTTTCGGAGTTACTTTATCTTTAAAAAACCCTTTGGAATCAACACCTTTTTCGCAAATGTTAAAAATCAAAATATATAATTCAGTAAACATTATTTTCTTTTCGTGAAACCTATTTTAACATAAATAAAATAATTAAAATAGATGAAATAAATTAAAATTGAATGTATGTCTCTGATAGGCACTGCTGGAACTGGCACACGACATCTTTGAAGAACAAACGTCACTCACAAACGTCATGGACAAAACAATGAGACGAGCAATCAAATTATTTTTATGTGATGAATGCATGATACTTTTGATTGCTGACCCAAAACACGCAAATCTGATTTGTGATGAGGTAAGTTTGGTTAGGTTATGTTCCTCAAACATTAGAAAATTAGTGTATCTTTATCTATATCTTCTTTTAAAGTGCATATGACTCGAAAATTTTATAGTTTATTACGAAGGAATGTCTGATGAGAAGCCACAAGATTTTTCCGGTTTTCAATATCTTTTGTAGTTTTTAAAATATGAAGGTTTAAGGTGACGTTTTCGTGGTAAAAAGTGACGGTGAATCACCAAAAAAATCTCATTATTTGTGACGTCATTAATTTGTGTTGTGCAAATGACAAAGTATGAAAGTGCTGATTACTCAAAAACTATTGACGCAAAGTCAATAAAAATTTGCAAAGACAACAACTGAACAGCAATCAACATTTTCTTATTTGAAATTTTTGAGTCATTTTAACGCAATTTCGTTCGTTAATTTTCGTTAATGCACTTAACGCAAATTCGTTTGTGGAAAAGTGAAGATTTTTGTGTACGATTAGAGTGGCTTCATCAATCTGAATTGGATTGAATTGGACTGAATTGAATTGCATGAATTGGACTGAATTGAATTGCATTGGATTGGACTGAATTGGATTGCTGGACACCAAGAAGCGACTGGTCACAAAGCATTGGCCAGCCTCATTACATAATTCCCATCCTTCGCTCCCACATTAACGGTGGGGCCCTTTCCAGGTGAAGGAGCAAAACATACGACCAAATAGTGAATGGCTAAGATGCAAATTTAGTAGCAATTGCACATTTTATGAAGTAAGAATGAAACTGGGCACATCTACCCAGTTTGATACACGGAAAAAGATAAGAAACAGACATCCAACAGAAAAATGCCCCTAAATGCTATTTTTAGACTAGGGTACTTGGACCCGATATTAAAATAGACAAACATAAATTGTTCGTCATATGCTCAATTCATTTTCTACAAAGATTCTTAGATACTATTGGATGATTTTTGTGTGAAAATCTGACACGGTAGTTTTTTTATCATGACAATGTAGTAGTGAAGCGAAATGTGAAATTAAATTTTTCTTCATGGTGATAACATTATTTATTAATTTTTAAAAATGAGCTTGATTAAAGTCCGGTCATGGAAGAGAAGAAGGGATTAAAACTATCAAGCATTTTTCGTGGATCAAGCAGTTTAACTCAGAGCGTAGATAACGGGTTTCGAAGTGGTAGGATGATTCATCCATTCATTATTAATTTGCTATCGGAATTAGTTGGATTTTTATAATTTTGCTTCAGCATAGGAAAAAGTCATGAATTACTCCTATTCTCCTGTGACTGTAGCTTAAGTTCATTCGTTATAGCTTATATATCCAAAATACAGTAAAAACTCGCATATAAGAAACACACTTTTAAGAACCTCCAGGCTGATTTTTTAGACAGAACAATAGATAAAACAATAGTCTATTGTTCACAAAACAATACTCTGGATCAAAAATCTGGTTTCTGATATGCGGGTTTTTACTGTACTCAAATGCTTTATCAGCAAATATTTCCATTGTTTACCGCAGCCTAGTTTCAAGAAAAATGTTCAGTTAGCCAATCAAATGATTATATTTTGATTTTTTGCAATTTGATTGGTATAGCAAACATTTGTTGTAGCCGGTCACTCAAATGTTGACCAATCTAATGGATGGTAACGGGTTTCTGTTGGCCAAATACAAAAACTAACTTCGTGCTTTATGCATTTGCAAATTATTGTATACATATATATATTTTTTATTTTCCTTGGACAACTTTTGATCTAAAATATTCATAAAAAATTCAAATAAGAACTCTTGTATAAATATTATTTAACCTACAGCTAAAATTGTCTATGAACATGTAACCACAAAAACAAATGTTTTTCAGCGCTTCTCTCATATATTCAAAATGACTCAAAACAGCGAGAAACCAAAGGACGTAAAATTTTCAAGGTAAAATTTCCGTAAGATTACTTGTGATGTATACTAAAAAGTTTCTTACAAATAATTTAGATTTGCGTAAATATAAATTTTACAAGAGGAACAAAGTAAATAATGCATTCTTTAACATGTCATATAAACTATAACTATGTTAGACACTATTATTTACGATTATTTAGGGCCAGTTTACAAGGAGGTGAGGGTAGGGTAACCCTGGCACAATGGTGAAAGTTAGCTCCTGTTTACAAGCAAAATTTTAGGGGTAAGGTAACCCTGGCAACCAGGTCAACCTATGTCAACTGCATGGAAGGAGCTATGAAGCAGACGAGTTATCCCCAGCAGAGCGTTTGCACGGAGAAAAATTGACTCGGCTGCTTGGGTAACCCTACCTCTCAGCTAGAGTGATCCTAGTGCTAGGTTACCCTACCATTCTTATAAACACGCCGAGAAAACTACAAGAAATGACCGAAATGCATCTTACTGCTGCCTAGGGAGTCTATTTTACTGGTGTACAATATTAATTATCGCATAATTGTGTTACCTCTTAGTGTGCTGCGAAAGAGCATGGATCTTGTTAATGAAGATGAACTCAATTCGGACTATGTCATCGATTTTGTTTCAATATCTGGAAAAGTATGATTTATTGTGTTTGTATGTTGGCTTGCTAGTTTGTAATATATCAATCCTTTGTTTTTTATTGTGTAATGTTTTCTTTGTTCAAAGTTTATGACCAAGTTTAAACAACATAACACTGTTAAATTGACGATGTTAATTGTTTATATTTTTGAGGTTTACAATTCATCAATTGCAAGAAAAGATCCCGTTTTGGTTAGTGAAATATTGAAAAAAAAATACAAAATGTTAAATTAATTTTAGTTACGTTTTACAAATAATTTACGAAGATCTACATAATTAAATTGATTAGATTAGCATGGAGAAGTGTAATACATGGAACTGTGATAAAAATCTCTGTGATAAAATATTAGAGTTTCAGCTCCAGGAGGTCCCAAAAAAGGCTAAACGTTTGCAAAGCTGCTGTGGAGGAGCTACATTTTGATATTTTTCATTCAACGTTAGGCAGGTAGACGAGTCGCCAACTCAAAGTTTGATACCTTATTAAATCGAATGAAAGTACAAATTGTGTTTCAGCAAAACAAAAGGGATTCATAATAACCATGAACCTCAAACTCGCATGGCAAGTCACAAGATGAATTTCTGAATTAATTTTGTAAACTTCAAGCTTTATGTCAGGTAAACATTTGATGCACGAACGAGTTTTGACGTTTTGAATCAACCATCGAAAATGAAAACATATTTACTCAATAATCAAAATATTCATCTGCCATAATTTTCAGAAGTATATTGAAACCGTCCTATGGTTTTGAGGAAACTCAAAATTTTGGTAATCATTAAGCATAAATCAGCGATTATTCAGTTGATGTGGCAGACCGAGGTATCAAACTTCATGAGCCTTTTTTGGAGACACCCGGTAGAATTTGTAAAAATCATCATGTCCACTAAAGTCATTTTTTTTTTACTTCCAGGTAAACGGCGGAGCTGGGGGCACAGAAACAGAGCAAGTATTATGCATTCCTATCAGAGACAACCAGTTTCAAATCATTGGTAAGGTTTTACTGTAGCTCATTCTTACGTCAGACTTTGCACTTAAATTGTACACAGAATACTGTAGCTCATTCTTACGTCAGACTTTGCACTTAAATTGTACACAGAATATACTCTAATATTTATATACAGTTGTTAAAACAGAATTGAGTCATACAAGTTTTGGGCCTACGATAACCTTTTTTATGATGGCAAATTTTTTATGATGGCAAATTATCAATGATCATAATAAGATGATTATGAATCAACGAGATTTCCGTCGGTGTGTTAGATTATAGTCAAGATAATCCACACAACATCTCTAGATTTTAACCAATTAACTTAAAATAATAATAATTTACATTGTAAGGTGTTGTGAAATTAACACGAGCTATTGGCAAGCCTCCTTTCAATGAAAAAGATGAACAAATTCTCGAGGTTAGTTGTTTTTGCTGATAAATATCGACAATTTTATTGATGCATGACCATCTTGGAAACGTTTAGTAATACTCATCACCAGGTGTTTCTTTTAGTCTTGGCTAGCTTTAGCAATATAATGTGGTGACATTTTATTCTTCTTGCCTATATCTGAAATAGAAAGAGCAGTTTAAAATTTAAATTAAACTCTCACATTATTGATAAATTTATATCTACAAGGATTTATTTCATTTATTTTATTCAATTTAATTGACCAGGCTTTCACAATATTCTGCGGTCTTGGAACAAGCAATTGTATTCTGTATGACAAAGTTCGTCGTGCAAAAGTACACCAAAGAGTTGCACTTGAGGTAAGTAGGAAACTTTCGTATTGTACATTGTGGCGTTTGACAGCATATCACAACACAACACAACACAACACAACACAACACAACACAACACAACACAACACAACACAACACAACACAACACAA
>JAYJMH010070867.1:0-33593 GCA_036873815.1 Phacellophora camtschatica | reverse complement strand
TTCCTTGGCTGCTGATGAAGTTTTTGCAACCGCATAATACTTCAACTGGAGAAAAATATCTTTTAGAAGAATCCACACACTGATCCATATTGCCCACCACAGAAATGTTGTCACTTGCGCCAGTCACTCCTATTAGTAAACTGCAAATGTCTATGATGTAAATAATTTATAATGGTTTGTTAAACCAAAACAAACTCGTCTGTAATCTTTGTTTCCACACATTAAACTCATAACACAATAACTAAAAATATCAATTTTAAGACCAGCCCGTTGCGTTATGTTTTTTCGAGTAACTAGTAGAGAGCAAGGCCGCTTGTCTTAGTCCTCCCCGTTGCACTTTTTGGACTTCGGTGCAATTTCTGATGTCAAAGCAAGGTTGGCAGCATGTCTTCCTCACAAACTATTAGTCTTGCAAAGATTTTCTGCCATGAACTGATACCAATTGCAGCTTAATAACCTTCAATCGGCAAATTCAAGGAGGAAAAAGTGTCTTGTTTGCATGTGAAGATCATTTGGTGTCGGTGTTCGTTGTTGGCCTATACGCCTCGTAAATCCATTGATATTTAAATTCAGTATGATTCCTGATGTTCAATGATGCTTCCTGACATTCAATACATATCCAATGTTGCCTCAAAGTTTATTTCTTATCATTGTAACAATGCAGTATGTTTTTTTTTTAACTTTTACTCTTCGCAAACCAACTTTGCCCATACAAATCTCTGTTCTTCCAAAACGAAGTGCCCTGCTTATTACGTCACAAGCTGCATTTTTAATCAAAACGAGGCTCTCGACCGGGTTCAAAATTGTGACACATTTTTGGTCGAGGTGCCTTACTTTGGAGAATTGTTACAAAAAAAACTATTTGCCGCAGAGAAATTTCGTTTTCAGATTTGTTGTTCTCGTATGTTAATTGATAAGAAGAAAAAATATAAATTTTCATGTCAGTAGCACTTTAAAACATACTTTGGAAAGACGAGCCTTTTCCTGTCCACACAACATGTGAAGTGAAACCCTACACTACACCAAGAAATCAAATGCAAAATTAATCAAATCAACAAGAAAAGTTACATGGCAAAAGTAATATGAATGGTTCATACATGGCCAAAGGAAGTACACTAGACAGGAAAATAAATATTCTTAAACAAATTGTCACGAACTTTGATCCTGAACAGAACAAAACGTAAGTGGATCAGTGTCAATAAAGATATATCTTTTTCACCAATTTCTATTTTCCAAGAGAATTGCAGACAAACAGTTGAAACACTTACAATAACCACGAACGCGTGTCACTTGTCTGTTTCCAATGACCTTTCACGAAAACAAAATATCATCACTGTTCTCGTTTCCAATTTGTTTAGCAATGGCAAATGTGTTCTCCTTGAAAGTGAGCAGTAAGACAAAATAAACAGATGCTCTACCAGGCAACTCAGCTCACAGAGACAAAGAAGTAATAAAGTAATACAAAAGAAAAGCAAACACAACTAAGTATAGATAAGTGCTTCACTGATAAAAATGAATGACAATAGATTCAAATGTTGCTAAAAATGCCGAAGAATACTATACAATATTTGGAGAAGATAGGCCAGTATGGATTTATTTAAAATATTTGCTCAATTATATTTTGACTTCATATTCAGATTCATCGTATAAAATTAGTCAATTAGTGAATTTTCAAATGCCTATCATTAGCTGCTAAATTTTTACAAGAATTTAAAGTTTGAGAATTTATAAGGGACTTGACCGTGAAAAACGCTGATAAATCTTTCAAAGCTTAAATGCTTGTAAAAATAATTTGTAGTTAGAAAAAATAGTAAAAAATCCGCTTTCCTTAAATATTCGGATGACAATTTTCATACAAAAGAACCACTATCAATTTATGCATTAAAAGCAAAAAACTAAGAGGAACAAACATGCACATCAAATCGTACAAAACTATAAAAAAAAGTTATAAATAAAATCAACAAAGAATCAGCATCTAAAAGGCAAATATCTGAATATCCTATCTTACAAATATCAAATAATCATCAAAAACCAGTTGAGCATATTTTTCTCAATCAAAACAACACCACCTTTTACAAGCCATGACCACGAATACAACGTAAAACTACATTGGAAAACTATTGTAAGTAAAGGCTAAATACATATAGTAAGTTTTAAATACACATCCATTAATCTAATACATACTATTTAACTTTTCAGATTCACTTTTTATAAGTAATTCACAATATTGATCTTTATTATCCTTGGTCTTCTTCAATTCATGGCTAGCAAAAATTTTCCAAATTGCACAGCCACATATGGTATTGGGTTTAACAATGAGGTGAAATAGTTGGGGGCACTGATAGGAATTATGTAAGTCTTAGGGATAGTGTCATGGGGACATTGCTTTCACTCTTTTATCTCTAAGTATTGATCTTGCAATATAAAAAGAGCCACTCGTATACATATCAATGCCTAGGTAAAAGAAGGTACCAACAAAAGAGAGTTTATTTCCATTCTTACTAAAGAATTATCGTTTATGGATTTTGCCAGAGGGGTTTAGATAGCAAGACAAGATCATCAGCGTATAAGAAATGACTTTTTGTCTGATTCCCTGAGGTCCAGAGCCTGGGGTCCAAAAACAGAGAACAAAAAGAAAAACTGTTGAGAAAAACTGAGAACAAAGAGAAAAACTGTTGAGAAAAACAGAGAACAAAGAGAAAAAATGACTGGATCCCAGGGTAAATACTTGATCTCCTAACATTACAGTATAAACAAACTACAGCTATGTCTACAGCGATTTTTAATCTTATAGTTTAGGTTAAAATATATACAATAATTCATATGATTATGTCCCGATAATTACACTCTGTCATTATCTTGGCCATATCGCTAAGCGTATAATATGTATCTGGAGCTAGTCTATCATCTATGTTTCATAATACCATTGTTACGAAACGACTTGCCAATCAAGAAGACTTTTCGATAAACGTTTTCACTAAATACACACTGAGGAAGCATTTAAAAACAGTTCTGCTTTACAGTGTAAAATTTCTTGATGAAAATTTCCTGATGAGCTAAATCTTTGAGAAATAGATGATGAAGATGAGATACAGTCAAACACAACAGTAGACAGACGGTAATTGTTGTCTAGTAACAGCTCATTTCTGCCCCGGCCACATGTTTCTTGAACATCGTCATCAAAAATGTAGGCTGTTTCAGGGGAAAGTCGATTAATGTTATTTATTCAAGAATCAAAATTTCTTTCAGCGTGTGACAAAAACAGTCGACGTCAACAAGTAAATTTCAATTAAGCCTGGCGTTGATAGAAATCCAGGTCGTTATAATAATTTTCAATCAAGGAGAACACGTGGAACTACAGCTGCCGAAGAAGACATTTTCAGAGATTAAGAAAGTTACAATTCAAAACGTTCCAAATAGATTCAATGTGACATTCCATTGCAGTTATACTTTGCCTTTTAACATAAATGCTCTGATGTCTAGAAATGAAAATGAAGCAAATTTTGCTCTGCCACAAAACATAACAGCCCGCCTCATGTAAACTGCTAGGGCCTATTTATATGAGGCGGGCTGGTCCGTTAGCGAGCTGACTCGCCTTAAGCTAAGATCCTAAGTATCTGGTCAAAAAATTTAAACATAAATTTGCGTTTATATGTATGCCGGGCTAGCCCGTTTTGCCATTGATCCCGTTAATCGAGTACCGGGATCCCGCCTCAAACGAGCTGACTTTTCTCTTATAAACGCAAGAAACGGGCCAGCCGACAGTGACTGCTGCATCTGGGTCATGACGCACGCGCAGAGCAGAGCAGATTTGTCATGTGAAATGTTTTTGTCACATTTTGGAGCCAAAGAAAGGTCAGGCTGGCTCGGTACTGGCTCATCAGCGAATCTCTCGTATAAAAATGAGCTGGCTGAAGCGAGCAAGCTCACTAACGAACCAGCCCGCTTCATATAGACAGGCCCTAAGTATACAGTAAAAATTTTGATGTCATGAAAATTAATAAAAAATTTTACCTAAATAGCTACGAAAAGGCATGATTAGAACAAATTACCCACATGGGCTTTTAAAAGAAAATTCAAGATCTTTGGAATTTAAGCAACAAGGAAAATGAGACAATATAAGCCTATATGGGCTTATAAAACGTTTTTTTTATTTTACAACACAATTTTGATTACACACTTCTTCACTCTTCACTTCTTTGCTTCTACGTCAATGTAAGACAAATTGTGTTTGGAGGGCTGTACACTATCAATTTTCCAGGGAAATGATTGTGGTCCCTATAGCAATGCCACACAAACAGACCACCGAAAGCGCAATAGACTTGCTCAGAAATTTGTGGACAACATATGAATTGCCAAAATTTGCTGACAGAAAATATGGGTGGGGGTGTCACACCCCCAAACCTAACTTTAAGTACGGCCATCACAGCACTCCCTTGACCACATTAACAGCTAGTCTACTACATATAAGACCATGAATCCCGACATAGGCTATATTGACTATGATTGACTACATAGGCTATGACCACATAGCCTATGATTGACTACATAGGCTATGACCACATATCCGGACATAGGCTATATTGACTTCATCCAGAGTGGTCTTATATGCGGGGTAATTACTTACTTTACTTGATATAGTGGTTGTTTTATGCATCTCGAGGATGAGCCTAGTGCATACGCTAAAACCATCTTAAACAGAAAAGCTATTCAGAAATAAGATGAAATCATGCAGAAAAAGATGGTTTAAAATTGCCAGTATTCTCAACATGATTGTCTAGATCCTCAGGTAAAACATAACAAATGCATAATAAGGGACAACAAATATTTTGTTTGCTCATTCTGATATGCTCCAAAAGCATTCGTTAACGATCATGACTTTTTCAAGTATCTATATTTATAAAATATAATCTATTCGCAGGTCACTACAGAGCACATGCATGTTATTACAACTTGACTGTTAATAGATAATATTAATTTGTTAAGTTAATATATTAATATTTACTTGCTATTAATGCATATTAGTGCCCATTACAAAATACATAAAGCCATTTACATAGCTTGAGTGATGAGGCTGTTAAATAACGAATTAAAAAGTGTTAAACTTACTACACTAGTAATAGTCTTTAGTTCATAAAGGAGAAAGCAAGAGATTAACCTTTGCAAGTGAATAAAATAAACCGAAAAAAAGTACCGTAAGAACCCACCAATACGTAACAGGTTTAGAAAATCAGCCTGTCTGGTTTCTTAATAAAAAGTTAGATAGAGATAGATATATGATTTGATAGAAAAGTCAGAACAGTACTCTTCTATCATCATTTAAATTAACTATTTTAATCAATTTTCAAATGCAGAATTGCCATTTTAGCATGTGACTTTGAACAAAGTTGACAAAAAATATTTGTCAACTTATACATTCATTTTTTTATAAGAAACCACTTATAAGAAACTGTAGTAACTCCTTCCAGAAGATTAGAAACTCGACAAGAAAAGATAAGAGGTATATCTGCAGTTAAGAAACTTAAGAAAGTTTTTAAATCAAAATTTATACGGTGAAGGAACAGATGACTATGTCGCCTGAGAAGATATAGAGTATTTATTGCAATTACACGACGTTCTCATTTGTTGCAATTATGATAACGATGTGTTGACCAAAAGATAACGAAAATATTAGTCCGGTCACTGAATCTACGCTGTTCTCTACACAAGAATACAAAAACAGCATTTTCTACGAAGACAAACAAATATAATAAAAACTATAACTTTTGGTTTTAAAAGTTTCTGAATTGCTTCTCCGTGTATTTTCGGAGCAGTTCCATTGGGGAAAATATCGTTACGTGGGTTGATCAGCATTAGATAAATCAAACTTACCAATCTTTTAAACAGTTTCACAGTTTCCAAACACCGTCAATATCTTTCTCTATCGTTGATCCTTGATCAAAGTATGGACGATTCGATAACTGAAGTAGAAAAGGATTATCTCTGAACACGACACATAGAATAACAAAGTCAATAAACACTACATTAAGAACAAAAGAGAATGAATTATGCACACTAGTCTTCAACATCTGGCTAATTGGGTTCCCTTGATCAGCGAACCTAAAATAGACAACCTGGCTCGATCTATGAATTCAAACCACATTCTATTTTGGCCTAAGCTTTAACACAAAAGAAATTTGAATGATTTTTGAAATTTGAAGCGAAGCCAATCTGGCCTACAAACCACATTTTGGAATGGCCTCGGACTAAAACAAAAAATGGTAGATTAGCCCCATTTTCGATTGGCCAGCAAACAATGGTGTCGACCGTTTTTCAACAGATTAAAGGCAAAATTGCCACCTCGTGGATTTCCTACCTTCCAAATAAAATCTTAGTCAAATTCATTTTGTGTGGAGACGAAAGGTTAACAATTGACTTGGATAAAAAACTATTTGAGGCAACTCATAAGTAAATTCATGCTACAGAACACTTTCAATAATTCTCCGCTGCAAACTACAATACATTAACATATCATTTTATGGTATATGTATATATATATATATATATATATATCATCTGTACACATGTAATCTGTAATATATGTGTAATTTCTTTATATTTGTATGCATAGGTAATGGTCACATGGTTGACATGCATTACCATGCTGCCTGCCCTACCGTATCGTCGTTAGTCTCTGCTGAATACCCATGAGCATACAAAAACAAAAACAGAAAAAAGTTTAATGATTCCCTCAGTTACACAGTTTGATCAAAGCAAAAACTGTGTTTTCGTGGCTTACTTGCTGCAAATGCAATTGAAACGTATATGATGAAAAGCTAAAACGCTAAACATTTTGAGTTTATAAGCCTTTGCAAAATTTAAGAGATAAAAACGATGAACCAAACTCAAAACGCAAATTGCCGAGTTACGCCAAATTAAGGTACAAATTTTGTAATCCTCGATCTGAATTAAGGTTGGTCAACACCTAAGGATGAGTATTTTACGTTTTGGATAAACCATCGGAAAGTAAAGTAGATGTTATCAATAAAATCAAAATATTCAACATAACTGCTTTGAAGCCTATTATTAATTTTCCTGGTGTCAGTGTCAATGCCTTCAATCAGCAGTTGAATTTTAATGTATTGCTGTATGTTGCCATTCAGTGGTCAACTTTCAGGCTCCTTTAACACAAACCATCAATTTTCAGACGTAGCTGGAAGAAATTTCTGGTTTGGAGGAAAACTTAAATTTTAGTTATAATTGGGCATTACTCAGCGAGTTTCAGTTTAATTTAGCAAACGAGAAATTAAACGGTAAGTTACAGTCTCCTTTATAAAATGCAATCAGAAACAGGAATATCGACGTAAAATCTACTACACAATAGCTTTGCAAATGTATAGCCTTTTTGGGACACCTGGCAAAAAAAGACGACTAAGAATGAGAATAATGATGACAATGAGAATGCAAATGAGATTAATAAGGAGAATGAAGATATAAAAATACAAAATTAATAGATCAATAAGACTAATAGAAACAATAAGTATGGGATAGTAAGTCGAGCATATGACAATGTACCAAGTATAAAAAGTTTAGTATCAACGAATGTACCAATGAGACTAGGTATGGAGCAATAGAACTAGTACAGGCCAATAGGCCAAGTATGAGAAGATGGGTCTTGTTGTCACAGAAGCAGGTTTTCTTCAGGAAGGGGAGGGGGGTATGAATTTGAGATATCATTGTTATTAAAATTTGGAACATACAGGAATTTTCTTTTAAGGTGACTCGACGTACATTTTTGTCTTATTCATTGATATATTTCAGATAAAATAAATCCTGCAAGCTCCATTATACATCTCAACCATCAAAAAGTAACTAGGTAAAAGTATGATGCAGGCAGTGAAGATACTGATTTCTGAGATTCTGTATATTTGGCGTATTTGGAATCCTAATAACGAAAAACGAAAAACTATTTTACAAAGCGCGCTCTTCAGGTTGGCTTAAAATGACACCATGCTTTCTAAAAATGATCCATAACAACAATTTGTACAATCAAAATTTGGATTTTCTACAGAGAATTTATCATTTTTACTGTATTATCGCTGCGCATTTTTACTCTTTATCTCTGCACAGCTTAACTTTAGCACTACACAAATTAGTTATCGCGGTTGCACAAACATTTAAAACATCAAGTGGTAAAACTAAATTTAGCTTTGCAAAAGCATAATAGTGTCTAGTTCAGAAATTAAAAGATAAAGAGGAAAGTGTGCCTGTTGAGGGGCAAAAGATCCTGAAACAGGAGGAAGAGGAAAAAAGACGTTTTAAAGCAGGAAATAAGAAATAAGAAAGCCATTGAAGAGAAATAAGAGAACTGAAAGAAGAAAATGCAATGTTAGAAAACGGTGCAAAAACAAAGACAAACCAGAACCTTAAAACTTAGAGACAGAAGAGGGGCATTAAAAGATTTCTTTTCTGCACTCAAATTGCACTAAGAATTTTAGTAACTAAGGTTTTAATAATTATTGTAAAGTAAAATTACATACGTTGTTAATGTTGATTTTAGCGTTGACAAATTGATTCATTGGTTTTCTTTTAAATTATTATCTCTCTGAAATTGATTATTGTCGGGTCAATTTCATTAAAATGTTTTCAACAAATTTGCGTAATGAAAACCAAAGAGTAGTATATCATAATTACGTTATATTACGATGCGTGGATACAAATGAAATGGTGGTTATGAAAGAAAGATACCGTGAAGTGTTGTTGATTTAAATTGGCCTAAATAAATAGTTGCTACAGTAACTCTAAGCGTCGTTCTATGCTGGCCTTAGACTTGCTGCAAGTCTATTTCGTTTATCAGTAAAAATTATGTCACTTCAGAGGAAAATACCCTGCGGAGGAGAGACCTATTTCGTTACTTCGCAGGGTATTTTCCTCCGCAGTGACATATCTTTAACTGATCAACGAAACGGAATAGACTTGCAGCAAGTCTATTCTCGACTCGATCGGAAAATTACATGCGTTGTGTGTGTCTTTTTGCAGTTTTTTGTTACTTATGTGGGCTGAAGGTTGAGAAATTATGTTGTTATAGGAAACATATTTTTGACTTCTGGAACAGATTCTAGGCAGTGATCTAATCTAAAAAACTACACGAGCTAGAACACGAAAGAACACGAAAGAACACGAATGAACACGAATGACCATGAATGAACACGATCCACATAGATGGAAAGACGAGTGACTACAATGCAAAGCAGTGTGAATATGCAAAATATGCAATTTCATTTGAAGCAAAACTCATACGGTACTTTCGCTTAAATATCCCAGCACCAAATTAGCATATATCAAAATTTGTAAATGAGAGCGCAAACTATATTGTTAGGAACACCAGCCACATACCGTAAAAATAGGATTAAGCCCCCGGGGGGGGGCTTATTCAAAACTCGACCTTTTGATAGGAAGGGCTTATTCGAGAGGGGGGGCCTAATTCAAAAGTCAGCTTCCCTAAGAGCTTTGTCTTAAAAAAGGCATAAGTATTACCTAAAAATGTTATCTTATATGAAACTAAACATAGGTATGGTAGTAGCTACAAAAAAGAATTCTGGAAAGTTTGTAATCAAAGTGTTGTCTTTCATACTGAATCTGACAGAATATCAGAGGATAGCTTATTCGATTTTTGTTTTGACATAATAAAGGGAGGGCTTATTCTAGACGGGGAGCCTATTTAAAAAATCAGTTACCGTAGTTGCGAACACGAAACATTAAATTCAAATCATCCCATGTCCACAAATATAACTCGAAATATGAGATATTGGTAGCTTTCAATTCGTTATCAACAGACTTTGTTCGGAGGAAAATGTGATGACGCTCCACGTAACAGTTAATTTTTTTGGTTTGAGATACAAATTGATTTGTGGTTTCATTAATAAAGCCCCTGTAATGTTGGTGTACACCTTTTTTTTATAAGAAATTTTTTTCACCCCAGCTTTCAGACTTTCTTAGCTATTTCCTAATTTCAGTACTAAAATTTTCTTAACATTTTCTTAACGTAAAATTGGAAAGTTTTACGTTACTGAGCATGTGCAGTGATGGAAAAGATGAAATTCTATAAATATGCCATATTTCTCCCAAAAAACCCTCAACGTCATAACATCAACTATCGAAGAAAACCCAACAAACAGAGTGCAATTGGTCATGCAAAGAAAACCCAACGAGCAGAACTGAATTAACTATGAAATCTTAGCTATAAACAAAGAATTTTGACACCGTCTATTTCGTCTGTTTCGATATAATCCTTATTGTCACAATATTGTCCCAAAATGAAATATTTCACTCTTGCACGGCAATTTATTTTTGAAGTTTGGAATATCTAAATTTTTCAACTTTCTTAGGTTTCAAAGATCCATCCCTAAACTTTTTTAACTTTTTGAAGAACCGAGCATAACTTTCTTAGAAAATACTTTCTTATAAAAAAAACGTGTAATCGATTTCAACGTGGCTTAATGAATCACAAAAGACGACCATATTTTACCCCAAAAATGGAGACAGTGAATCATCAAATCTAAACAAAACTAAAACCTCAACTGGAAAAGTGGAGAGTGATGAAGACGATATTTTCATTAGAAGGGAACAATATTTTTAACGCATGGCAGAGGCCGGAAGATATTTTTATTGGTACCAGAAAAGGTTTGTGAAAAAATGCCAAAAAATGTGACTCATGTTCATTCGTGTTCTGGCATGTCTGGTGCTTAAGATCAGACCCTAGGCAGCAGGCATGGGGTATATTTTTCATATAGGCACCTGAAGTTTATCTTAGATTATAACGTTTGAAGCCTGTCAGTTAAGACAACAAATCAACTATGACTAACCGGATGCACCTCAAGAAATTGTGGTTGTTTGCTTCGCAAAATGGCTTTTTAACAGATTAACAGTTAATAAATTATCTTTAAAATTTTTTTTAATAATCTTCAAAAGTGCCTCTGAGTGGTACTATCAAAAAAGTAATCCTTTCCTCTGGGAAAAATTTAACGCCTGAATTAAATTGCTGACTGTCAAAAGACATTTTAAAATGTATATAGAAAGGAAAACATCTTCCTCCTCCTCTTTTTTTTAGGCGATGCAATAGACTTGCTCCAAGTCAATTTCGTTTCGCTAATCAATATAAAAAATACAAAAAAATATGTCACCGCGAGGAAAATACTCTGCGGAGGAGAAGACCTGAGGAAAATTAGAACGAAACGAAACGAAATAGACCTGGAGCAAGTCTAAGCAAGGAGCAGCTGTTGCCTTGTTTCAACATGGTAAAATTCGGACACATTTACAAATAGTTTGTTAAAGTAAACATACAAACTAATTTTGAATATTTAACATCCGTGCCAGCAAAACACACCAATGTAATTCCGCCAATCTTAAATCTCGTAATCAAGTTATGAATTGCAGGCATATAAAGTGGGTGCTCAGGTGCTCAAAAAGAAAAATCTAAAATTCAGAGAGTACGCCAATTGACTGTTCAAAAACAGAACCCTTTTTAGAATATTTTTCCTATGTTTTCTTCGACATTCCTCCGGTCAGTATAAATTACTCGAAATGAATTTGAAATAATTCGAATTTTTCTCATAAAGATCAAAATGTTTGCATGAAAACGTCAACTTTTCACCAGTTCTCAGAACTGCTGCAAAAAAAAACAGCAAAAACACAAAACAGACAATTCACTACTTCTTCGTCAAAAGAAGAAATTTGAATTTCTTATATGGTGCTCAATCTATCCAAAAAATGATGGAGAATTCTGGGGAATCATAAACAAACTTCTGGTATATAACCCTAAATATACGGGTTTATTTACGGGTAAATATACCCAAGAATAAAAGAAATCCGCTATTTCAATGTAATTATTGTGAGTTCAGACACATTTTATGATTAACAAATCCCTCAAAATATTCTCCTTTTCATGTTTCCATGTTTCCCGTTTCATGTTTCCGTTCGGAATTTCACCAAATGGGACCAACTTTAAAAGAATCGTTGCCACACCCTCAGTACCACCCCCCCCCCCCCAAGTAGTTAACTGAGTAGATATTATGAATCATGGTTCTTTCCTGGCATGTAATATAATTACATTAATAGTCCTTAAAATGTTATTGCACATAAAAATTATGTCCTAAAACCTACAGGCATTGTCTGAAAATCAGAATTTTGCTTAATTTTCTTAATTTCCCTAACCATGCTAACGTGCCCCAACCGCTTTTTAGTCCATCTCAGAAAGCCATTTTTCTCGTAATTGTGTTTACTGTTAGGGGCCGCAAACATATCGATTTTATTACCGAAAGCGTCATTATGATGTTATTTCTTAGGGGGGTCAGAACGTCACAGTAATATTTGACAAAAGTCTTATAAACTTCCCATAATAAATTGCTTTGCATTTTTAACTTTGAATGATATTTCAGGTAAGAAGAAAAATAAAACTTTTCTTGACCAAAAATCAATGTAATCGATGTAATGTAAACCCCCCCCTCCTCCCCAAAACGTCATAATAACGTTTTCAGCAACAAAATCGATATGTTTGCGGCCCTTTATTGCAGCTGTCATCCTCCCAGCCGAGCTCTGCCCTGAATCAAACAATAAAAAAAACCCTTAAATCCTTAGATCATATGAAAACCAAAGAACGTAATTATAAAATATAATACACTTACCAGAACACCAATTTTCGACAGCCTTTGGTAACAGATCTTAAATAACAACAACACACTTTTCTCTTTCACTCAATACTGGCAGTACCGATATGAAACGATTCGACATCCATGCGCCTGTCTTGTCCCGCAAAAATTAAAAACAAAGATTAACATTCGAAAGTGTATTATCCTCAAATTGTTATAATTGAAATTATGACTGCAATTCAAATGATAAAACAATCAAAGTCTATCATCAACAGCGTTAAATATTTGGATCGTGGGAAAGTTTGAAACAAACGACATAATTTCAAATTTATTTGTGTAAATTTTGGGTCGTTTCGTTCAAGAAGGTCAAACAAATGATGGCAGATATACAGATCGTCTATCTTCCCATTCAAACTGATCATCGTGTTTTTCGATTAACAAACATCCTACGCGGGCACCAAAATATATTGTTAAATATTTCCACGTGAAGTCATGAGAATTTGGGTAAAAATGCCATTGATATACAATATACCAAGTGATTAAAATATATCACAAACAATAAAATTTGCACTTATAACATATTTACTCTTTGATTAAATTTCTAAGCAAAAACTAAAAGCCAAATATTGGAGCTCCTGAGAAATATTTTTTTTATGAGAGCCAATATGAAAATATAAAGTAAATTTTCAAGACGGAGCAACACGTGAACTTCAAGGGGTGACACCATCTCTCGGTTAACATGGACGTGCGGTGAAGGGATGGGCTTTTAATGAATTATAATTTCCCCAACGGGGAGGGGGCTTCAACTCTCCAGCAGGGGAACACTATGCCTTGTCCCCGAGACCACATCCGGTTCCAGCTGCTTAATTTAAAATCAAAAGACAACAACAGTACCCCATTTCCACAAGAAACCCTAAAAATTGCTTTGTGCTGTTCACAGCCGACAAAACCATGACATCACATTCAGTCTCAAGGTGGTGCCATAGCAATCACTGTTTGCAGGCTATGCTGCTTTGTTAATGTCTTTAAACAATATTAGCCCATGTCACACCTCGTTTCTAAAGATATATTTTTCAACAAAAAAAATACACCTGTTATACAAAATGTCAATTAAAAGAAAGTAGCCTTAAGATTTTTAAGTTAAAACTCATATTCATAAACAAACTTTCACTAAAAACTAAAAAAATCGCAGTAAAATTGGCATAAGCGTCTTGCAATTTGCAATTACACCAATCTCCTTGGGAGCCACGCCACAAAAAATAACAATAAATGTTGTAAGGTAGGCTATCTTTTATGTATATTGTTGCTGCATTCGTTTTGACGAAAAATCGATTTAAACAATTCGAAATACGTTTTGAATATTGTATATAAATATACAAGACCTTCGTAGCAAACATTTTCAGCATAGAACCGCAGAGTTTGTTCTCATGCCTTTGTTTTTCTGCCTACTCCTCCTTGACCCCCCCTTTCTTTCCTTGCACTCTTGATTCTCGAATGGGCAACGGCCATTATGGTGCGAAAGTGTAAGGAAAGAAAAGGAGAATTAGGGAGGAGTAGGCAGAAAAAACAAAAGGCGTGAGAGCAAACACTATGGCTCCTTTAGCCCATGGTCTGGCAAAAATATTTACTAACACATTCTTAACAACAGTTTCAAATTGGCAGCACAGGAAAGCTGAAAAGCTTGGATACAGCCTCGGTACGGCACCGCTTGGAATTTGTGGTTGATGGGTCATGGAAATCTTAGGGTCGATGTTAGATCATTGTCGAGATAATCACAAACATATCTCTAGATATATGAAAAATCATTTCGTTTTTAAAAGCTTTGGTACTTAAAAAGTTATTTTGAAATGTATATTTTAAGAACGAATAATATTTGTCATGTATCTAGAGATGGTGTGGTGTGATTATCGCGACCAAGATCTAACACCTGGCCCTGAGGGAGTCTGGTCTGTCCAGATATTGCGTGATGCCATGAAAAATACCATACCAATTTAAAAACGATTTCCACTCTTGTATAGCTACGCGAAACACTCTTGTATGGCTACGCGTAACAATATTTTATGGCTACACTACGCGTAACACTCTGGTATGGCTACGCGTAGCCATGACAATAATTACTTCAAGATCCAATGGAGATCGCATTAAACGTTCATGTAGTACAGTACCGCATTGCCTTGAAGAAAACAACAACGAAAGGAAACGCCATTCTCTTTTCAAGAAAAAAATTTTCGTAAATAAGGAAAGCTTTTTCCATTCAGTTATCCACCAAAAAGAATCGTTATTTTTGCTTTAGTGCCATTGAAAACAAAACAAATAACATTAACAGTACAAAGGGCTTTCTGTTCCTGCAAAGAACCTTATCAAAAGTGGTCTTGGTTGCTCACATGATCACGTGATTTTCTTTACAAAGAAATGTTGTAGTGCAAGAATTAAAAAATTAAAAACGTATCGCTACAAAATTACCACAGTTTGTTGTAGTGCAAGAATTAAAAAATTAAAAACGTATCGCTACAAAATTACCACAGTTTGCTTTTTCTGTAAGAAACTTAATTAAAAGAAACCACAGGCCGATGCTTTGCAAAAAGCCAGAAATTAGTCTCGAAAATTTATTCAGAGTTATTTTAAATGATGGCAAGCATTTCGGATAACACTGACAAAGGAGTATTGGTATTTATTACTTTTCCATCACATTATTGACAGCATATACATCAGCCTAAATCTATCTAATTTATTGCATTGCATTACATTACATTACAGTCAGTTATCTGCAAATATCTAGTTTACTGCTACCCAAAAATTAATAATGCTTAATTCTTATATGAATTAAGAAACTCCGATACTGGGGTTTTTTTCTAAATTTCTTCACAAATAGTATGTATATACGAAGGTGCCCTGTTTTTTCTTCAGTTTCTTGTCAATGTTAAAGCTTTTTGTATTCAAATGCTTGAATGTTTCTCGAGCTTAGAATTAACTGAACAAAGACGCAGGGCAGTATAACATTGCAGCAATAGGCTCTTTCAAATGGGAAATTAAACTTTCTTCCGTACATCTGTAAAAACATTTCTTTTTTCTTTCTTTTAACATAAGTTAATTCTAAGTTAAAATTCAACCTAGCTTTAAAAAAATATCAAAATTAGCATTTCATGTCAACAAATTGAAACTAAAAGTGGAAAACTGCAGCCGTGTATTTTTTTTATAACATATTTGTTCAGTAAAAGAACAATTTCTAGCAACATTTCTTCTTCAAATATTTTTTATAACGTATTAACATAATTGTTAGTACACAATAAAACCGATTGAAGAACATAATCGTCCATGAAATGATGAAAAATAAAAGAAGCCAAAAAATTGACATTCTTAGGACAATAATTTGTATTGTAAAAACAATGATATATAATCCAAAAAACTACGCGCATTATTAAATTAATGAAAGAAATATGTACCTGTAAATTTTCAGCTTGAAAATCAGTGACCTGACCATGCAGCAATAAAACGGTGAAATAAACACCACGTATGTTGAAAACAATAAAAGCAAATGGTGTGGCTTCAAAGAGAGATCTAATATCACAAAATGGCAACTATGACAATCCGTAGCAGTCTCATTAGACATCTATCGCTAAATGACAAGATCTGATTTTCTTTTTATGGGAAGAGATGATTCTCACACGCGGCTCACGAAGCGTTTCAACTAAGCGACCGCAGAATTGTATGAAAAACGATTATAGAGTCTATTAAATAACCAG
The DNA here is from genome assembly GCA_036873815.1 of Phacellophora camtschatica. Classification (NCBI taxonomy): domain Eukaryota; kingdom Metazoa; phylum Cnidaria; class Scyphozoa; order Semaeostomeae; family Ulmaridae; genus Phacellophora; species Phacellophora camtschatica. Next base: position 17,224 of record JAYJMH010070867.1, on the reverse strand, counting down.
CTTGTTTTTAAAAAGTCTCTTACAACCACAACATCCTTGAAGCTCGTCACACTAAGAACGTGTCCGCCAAACCATGTTATAGCACATTACTCGCATTACTTGTTTAACATTTGTTCAGGAAAACATTTTGAAACTTTTAGCTACAAGGCCCTTTTCGCCATTAAAACATGGTTGAAACAAGCGTTTTTCTACTGGCAAAATTGAAATCTTATATACATAAGCAGCGCCGTCGGAAGCTGTTCCAGATTGGGGGTTGGGAGCTTATTGTTCTAAGAAAAATAGATAATTGATCTCAGAACAATCGAGAATTGTTCTCAGAACAATAGAGAGCAAGGGTTTAATTATTCAATTGTTTTAAATCACCATTGTTCTTGAAATTATTGGTGGGGGCTACAGTCCAAATTCGGTGCTACTCAGCAAAAACGAAATTCTTACGTAATCTATTAGTCTTTGGAAAAATGATATAGTACAGTCTAAATACACGCATTTTTCTTTGCTCGCAAGAAACGTAGCTCGGTTCAGAGACTTCATATTCGCCCTGGTTAGGCGGAATCCAGGTAGCTGGGAAGGGTTTCACCTGGCAGCTGAGATCTCGCTACAGCCAAACGAGCTGACCTGACTGGGCCAGCCCGCCTCATGCGAACACCTCCTTAGAGATCCCTGCTAAGAAACAAAATTAAACACAAACGTTCTGGCAAAATGTAGGAAGCAAAAATCAATTTTTGGCCAACGAAGGTACAAAAAGCACGTCTTTGTCCGATAAAATTATTTGAAAGTAAGGCCCACGAGAAACAGCTTACGTTGTGTTCGTCTCCCAGATATTTACGTTAAAGTTGAAACCAGATACTGACAAAATTACATTGAGGAAAATACTGGAATAGATATGGATAAATAATTTTCGTTCACACAACCAACAGTCGCTAGGAAGCCCGACCTAACAAGTCGCAACTGAATTTATGCTATACTATGTTCGAAAAACAGAAATACTATTGTAAATAAGCAAATAAAAACCAATTTTAATATGACGAGACTTGTCGGTGCTTAGTTTTGTGACGGCATGTACTCATGAGCCAATGAAAAGATTAATCGCTTCTGTATACAGAAAAATATTATAGTAATATTAAAATGAGATTTGGAAACGACATTCCGCAACTAGGTTTTCGCAAAAAATTAAATTCTTTCCATTTATGACCAGTCTAATGCTGGTATTAACTTTTCAGAATAATTGTCTTGTTCGCATGCTACACATAATGTGATTGGATAAATCTGCATTTCCTGTTGATTTCTAGAAAACAATATTACAAATTTCCCATTATACCATTGGCTTTGCAAGTCGATAGTGTGGTGATGCAGCACAAAACTCTGTTTTATTCTATTGTGTGAATCTATCTAAAGCTATGTTTCTTAAAGCGGGTACAGCAGTATAAACGTGCATAAAATAACATACAAAAAATAAACTTCTGGCAGAACCTTTGCATTACTCATGTTACAAAATGATCAGAAGAACAAAGTTTGATGGGAGAACAAATGAACATGCAAGAAGTGCTCAATTTTTGTAGTTCTTTTGTAAATTCATCCTTCTTTTACCTCAGCTATGTTTTTAAAGGGTCTCAAATAAGGAATTTTGCCAGGCTGGTACCCAAAATTTACTACTGTATTTTACCTCTGCATGGCTGGTATCCAAAATTTACAACTACCCTTTACTAAGCCTAAATTTACTACTGTACGTTAATTTTGCCAGAAGTTTTATTCAAGAAATTTTACTCAAAATTTACTACTGTACCTTACCTTTGCCAGGCTGGTACCCACAATATACTGATGTACCTTACCTTTGCCAGGCTGGTATACAAAATTTACTACTATATCTTACCCGGGATCTTATATTCACCAGGCTGGTACACATGATTTACAAATTTACTACTGTACTTACCTTTGCCAGGCTTGCACTGGAAAAGTTAGTACTGTACCTTACTTTTGCCCGGCTGGTACCAAACATTTACCGCTGGACCTTACCTTTGGCAGGATGGTACCTAAAATTTACTTTTGGTTTCTACAGTATTTCAGAGCGAAGTTACTAATTAAGCTAAATAATTCGTGTTTACAATATGTTTGGAATGTAAGCGAAAAAAAAGGTACAACCTTGCTAGAAAATCCAATCCTATACTGGATAATGAAAACAGACAATCTTACCTTTTTCCAAAAATCAAGGCTTTTGCTCTACTTTTGGAAGCATTTTTGTCATGATTTTGGGGACTATGCAGCAACTAAAGGACATTTTATCAAACGAACGAGGAAAGAGTATCTTTCACTTACAACGACTTTAGAGTTAAAATTTGAAAAGATTCACTGATAAAACTCCCAAGTCGATAGAGAGAAAAGCAGGTTGGTTCAATTTCAAGATGGGAACATAAACAAATGGTGGGTTTTAGTGTACTTGAAAGCTCAGTGAAGAAGGTATTTTTTCTAGTATTGGGCATGTAAACGTGATTGCAGACGACTGCATGATATGTCAAGCTCTAAATTCACCCTTGGGACATCATTTTGCATACAATTTTAGATTAGTCTCACGGATTTTAAGCCACATCCCTGCAAAAGAGATTTTTTTAGGTAACCCAGAACATCAACAAAAACGAAAATCTAAGCATTTCGTTCACAGCAGAACTAGTTTAAAATAGTAATACGCAAGAATATTTCCAGAAGAGAAGAATAAACTCACATGACATTATTTTTCAAATTTTTCAATACCATGTCTCAATACCTTTGAAGCTTAATACCTATATTAGAACAACCATATTTGATTTGAAAATAAAGCCAAATCAATCGGTGTTCTAGATTTCCACTGCACTGAACGAATCAGAGATATAAGAAGTGCATGAACAAATACTTCATTACAAGAACATTGCTTAAAGTGCATATGACACGAACAGTTAAATGCGAAGGAATGTCTGATGAGAAGCCCCAAGCTTTTTTCGGTTTTTTAATATCTTTTATATGTTTTGAAATATAAAAGGTGACGTTTTCGTGGTAAAATGTGTCCGTGCATTCGCTAAACATTTTCATTAATTGTGACGCCATTAGTAGGTGTTGTGCAAATGACAAAATATGAAAGGACTAATTCCTCAAAAACTACCGAGGCAAAATCATTAAAAATTTGCATGCATGACAACTGAATGGCAATCAACATTTCATAGAATAAAGTTTCGTTGCCATGACAACATATTAATTACCAGACCCCTCAAAACAAAATTCAAAAGATCTCGATATTCAGTGAATTGTATTAAAAATATTTTTCCATAATAAAAAATCAACATATTCAAAAATAAAATGTTTGTTGCGGGAATTAAATTTTTTAAAACAATCAAAGGAGTCTGGCAACTGGTTTGTTGCTGTGGCAACATTATGTGAACTGTTAAAAGTTTGTTCACGGTTCAATTGTTGTACTTACCAATTTTCATCGACTTTGCATACGTAAATTTCGAATAACCATTGATGTTATGTTTCGTTACTTTCAGAACACCGAAATATTACGTCACAAATTCAAAAATTCTCTTAGTTTCACGCGTCGCGAATTCGGACACTGGGGTCTTGACTGTTAAGAATAATATCTCGGGAACTAAAAGAGATGTCGAGAAACGGAAAAACAAACTTTTACATGTTTTGGTTAATGGCCATTATAATGAGAAAATATAAACTTTCATGTCATGTGCACTTTAAAGAAAGAAAATAGCAGAAACGTTCTCTTTTCCACAATTATCTTTTCGAAAATTATATTTCCAGAGACGTCAAGAGCAGATTTTGCTTGAATGCTTGAGACGTCAAGAGCAGATTTTGTAACAAAAATGAAATTGACACGCGAATTCAAGACAAAGCGAATTCTCTCATGAAGAAAATCAAAACAAATAAGGCCATGCTTTGACTTTCTGCTTGAGAGAATTCGCATTGTCTTGAACGGCTAATCGCTTTGAAATTGGCGAGTCGATTTCACTATTGTTACAAAACTCTGCTCTTGTTGCTTGCGACACAAAATTACCAATTTTGCACAAATAAATATTGAGAAAATATCAATTTCATGTAAAAAATACCAACTTCAAGGAATTTGGGAAATATTGCAATATAAGCTGTTTGCGATGACATCAACAAGTGCGCACAAGACTTTGCAGAAATTAAGCCCAGTCACATTAAAGAACGACATGAAAAATATTTTAATAAAAATTTGATTAGCTAAAACCAAATGAATAAATAACTCAATAGATGTGTAATATGCATTTGGATTTTCAAGAAATCAAAATAGTTGTTTTGCATTTCTGCCAAGGATATTTTTGAAACAGTATGAAAAAGAAGGCACTTTGTGTCACTTATCACATTAATAATTTATGCCTTTGGTATTTATTAAATTCAACGTATATGATCATCTTCTGGTAAAATATAAAATCATGGGTATGTCAAAGTATCTTATCATACACGTGTCGGATAAGAAAAGCAATCGAGACAGATGCGATTAAATTAATTCAAATGATAAGTGCATGATGGAACACCATTAAATGACTTTAACTAAAAATCTCCGCAAAAGCAATGATCAGACATACTTAAGAACATGAACAGATTGTAAAAACAATCTTATTTTCACAAAATAAAACTTGTCGTCGTGTGGATTCTGTGGGCCAGCTTTGAAAAAATAATGTTCTTAGAAAAAGCGTTACCAAAACAATTCGCTGGTCTTTGAATGCCAAGGTTGATAAGCCAAGATAAGCCAGTAATTTGTTATTTCGTTCATTCTTACTGCAGTTACATTAAGGAGGAAAACAGCGTGAGAAAAGCCAGATACGGTTCACATGAAACGTACAACACGCCTACTATGGAGACAATCACAGTAAGAAAATTTAAATAATCTAACGATCTATCTATGCCATTTGCCCGGACGCCCCAAAAGCCAACAAAACGGTTACAAAACAATAAACGGTAAAAGAGAGTGGAAATAATTTCAGAAAGACAAGAAGTAATGTGACATGCATCAGAGAGTTAGCATTCTGACCAAAAAATGAGCAAATAAAAATTGAAAACAAATACTAAGAATTACTTGAAAAGTGAAAGGTAAACTATTTTTAAAATCAAAAGTCAAAAGGCAAAAAACAGACGAGTTTTAGGAAAGTGGAGGAAAGTACAACCTCTACGACAACCCAAAAAAGCAACAGTCAACAAATAACAAACCACACATACCCGATGTACTTATGTACCGAGTTCTCTTCATTTTCACGCATTTTATATTTTGGCGCCCTCATATTTTGGCGTAACAATTTTGGGTACCTAAAATATTCAAATTTTCACGCACTTTGTAGTGCATTCTATATGGCAAAACGATTAAATAACAGAAAAATAAAAGCAGTTCGAAATATTTATTTTATCGTGAAATACAGTACTACGGTTTTTATATCACGCTCTTGAATTCTATCTCGTTACGTCTTTTCTTTTCTCCTCCTCAACATAAAAAATGTTCCCCTTAATTTAATTGCATTTTCAAGGATACAATTTTAAGAAAAGAAAATATGAATACCAAAGAAATTTAAGATGCAGAAAATCTCATTTTACTGATTCAAGGAATCTGTACACCAAACAATCAAATTTATTTGTGACATTTATATTTTGTAACAAAGAAGGTTTTCCAAAATTAATTCAGCAAAATCTCAACAAAAGTTATTTAGCTAACCTTTTATGATGAAATAAAAGTTTCAAGATTTTCATTTAAAAAATGCAATATATAATGTGGGTTTTGTTGTAAGAATTTTCATCTTTCCTTATCTATATCTGGAAGTTCTTGTTTCACTTCAAAACCGAAGATATACCAAAGTTTATTGAAAGTGCAATTTTCTCCATAAACTACAAACATAGCATTAAAGATTTTATGAATAAAAGTTTTTAGACTAATCCTCGTTTGGTCACCAGTAACGTAAGGATCGCAAAATTCCGCTGCAAATAAAGCTCAGTAATCCCATAGATATATAACCGAACTCATAAATCCATGTGAGTTACATCTCAGAAATCTTCAGCGAATACAATTGAGTGAACTATGAGTATTTTTATACTGTAAGCATCTTCTGGCGACGAGCGTGTCATTTAAAATAAATGTTATTTAATTTAGAATTCCCACATAAAAACCGAAAGTATTTTTCAGATGTTCTCAGCAATGGTGACATCCTGGCAATCCCAGCGATCAAATGGAAACCAAGCGAATGAAAATAAATACAGTCTAGTTATACCGGATGACCAAAAAAAGAAAACTACAATTACTTGCAGGGACATAGTTTAAAATTCCGTTGAGACTATGAATCTCAAATTGTGTATAAAACGACGCCCGATTCATTTGCAAAAAGGTTTACCTGTCCAAAACTTGAAATTAAAATTATCCTAACCAGGGAACCTTAAAGTTAATTTGAAATAACTTAATTTATTTCCTGTCAATGTTTTGACATTAAAACAACATGATTACTTTAATGGTGATTTTGGAGTTTAAATTTGAAATACATCTCTGGAAACAAAGAGAGTTTTTGAGTAATCCGGTATAGATCTATGGTGGTTATGAATTTAACAATAAATAGGATTTGGCTATCTGGTGATGTTACAGAAATCTGTTCAAATGAAAGAAAAAGATATGATGGTGGACCAGAAAACAAATAAATTCAATTGGATTGCTTGTTTTTCACCTCGAAAATGGATAGCTTTGAAGATTGACAAAAATGAAGATTGCTAGTGTCTAGTTAAATAGCTAACTTGGTAGTTAGCAGTTAAATGTTTTTATAAGGTATATAGCTACATATGATTGTGTGTCGGAGGACAATTTTTTATAGTAACGTTTACTATAAATAGCTCTAAATGCATTACTTTAACTAGCCTAAAAGTATTCCTGATAATTGTGATAACAATTCACTTCTTAAAAAGAAGTTGCACAGTTTCATTTGTTATGATTGGTAAAATTTTGAGCCGAATCAAAAAATGTTTCTTTCAACAAATCATCAGAAAGAAGCCACAAGAAGCCCACTCACTAAGAGTATTCCTGTGTACAAACCATCGGATTTTAAAGCAAATTTTAAAAACTCTTCCACAAGCTTCTCAAAATTGTAATTTTTCAGCAGAGAGAGAGCTTTTCCCTCAATTCAATTTTTGTCCAATTAATTTTAGTTTTAAGTAAATTCGATAATCAATTTCTGTTGACTATATCAATATTTTAAAATTAAATTATTTGGAAATCAAAACGAATGCCCACAATTCATTCTTTATAACACGATAAAAATTCCATTAATAACATACAGCTTTAAATGCAAACTTTATCACTGTAGATAAAAAATATGTTGACCAGACTCTCAGACCATTTCTTTAAAATGGCGTTTGAAAATTAAATTGAGCTAGATTTTTGATCAATTCTCATAGGACAAGATCAGGTGCGTAGCTGGTGGGGGCGGGGGGATATAGGAGGTGTGATATCAGACAATAATCAATTTCGGGCAAAATTGTAGAGAACAATGGCTATTGTTTGTCAAAACAATAGAACAAATTAGGGCAAATTCCAAACAAAGATATCACACCCCCAAAAATTTGTACCTCGGCACACCATTGCACATTACAGTTTTTTACGTAGAAGCAAAAATAATATCTCAAAATGCAGTATATTTTTCTGCTAATCTATGGAAATAAACATTTCAAGAATCGGCTTATTACTTGACAAGTCATGGTCAACCAAAAGCGCAACTTTTCTTTGTCAGTTGTGGACAGGTGAACGTGATAAAGGTGATTTGATGATATCCAAACTATAAATGATTTGATGATATCCAAACTATAAATGATTTGATGATATCCAAACTATAAATGATTTGGTGATATCCAAACGGCCCTGCAAACGTAGGTAGCTTTTTTGTGGGTCACCTGGTACAAATAGAGATATTGGCATACTGCACTTGATTTCTATGGACAGTTAACTTAAAATTTGCCACCTTTTTCAGCAAAATCAGTGTGTAGAGTACGGAGATATTCTTCATGAAATCATGAATTCACATCTTTAAACTTAAATTCAAGCAATTCAAGTGTTTTCTAATGCGTAGTTCGTCTTAGTTAAGGCTCTCGTTTCGCCATGATTGCTAATCTGATTCTAGATGGATAAATATCTCAGTACCCAAGGCATCAATTTTCAAAAGGAAGGCTTAAATTGTAAGTTAACTATTAAACATTGCCACCTAGATAATATCAGATGTATTAAAGTGGTATCTTTGTCACCAGACTCTGTCAAATGTGTTACCATATTTTTGGGCAGCGGGTATGTCTCCAATGAAAACTCAGTCATAAAATAGAATTCTTTTGAATATTTTAAAATATAAAGGAAGGGTAAATTTTCTAATGAATATTTTAAAATATACAGAAAATATTAAAATTTTTCCGTTTCTCTTAAAGATGCAAAGAAGCTTTAGAAAATGTAAAAAGTGCAGTGAATCGTCGCACCATATTATCTCTTATTTAAGCGGCACTGCGCCATTATCATTCCCAAAAAGCGTTTTTAATGGACGGACTAAATTATCAGTGACATAGATTTCGTTTCAATTTCAAACCAATTCCGAGTATCCTAAGATCACAGTTTCTACTTTTTCCAACCATTCCCATTTACCTTTCGTGTAATGACTGTATGTTACTTCCAGGTCAATTACAGAATAGAGAACTGTTTTGAAACTAGCAAAAGGATAATTTTAAATTAAACTTGATAATTTGCATTGTTTTGTCGAAAAACTTTTCTTTATAAGCGAATGCTCGTTTATGCACTCAATTTTTAGATTTTAAAAAGTCTTAAAAATTGTAAAATTTTGGGTAGTAAAATGTCAATGCAATGTGCTCATTTAAATTCATGCGATCATATGATGACGTAACAAAACGAGCAAACGAACGGTTAACAACACAGAAGTGTTGATCAGGCGAAGGGAAATTAATCATCAAAAGCATCTTTCCATAAACAAATCATGCATTTATAATCTTATCCATAAATCCTGCGTAGAAAAATGATAATATAAACACGAACGAAAATAAAAAAATATTGTTAGAGTAACACAAAGATTGGAATTAAGTTTATTAAACAAACTTATCTTAATATTTACCACAAAACCGTCAAGCCATTCAAATGAAAACGAGCTTGGGTTTTAATAATGAAGATAAACTCAAAATAAAAATGTCAAATTTTTCCCATTGATGTGGCAGCATGTTCAATCACGATTCTTTCTGCTGACTTCTCCAAACAATACCAAAAGTAAAACAAATAAACAAATTTTTGTAAATCAACCAGTTCGCTTTCAAAATGTCTTGGAAAATTACATGGAGTTGGGCTGAAATGTATTGCCAATAATGTAGACAGGAAAATCTCACCAGTACATTTTTATTTCTAGAAATAATTTTCCTCATTTAAATTAATTTTGCAAATCAATTGTCAAAAGTGATTTGTAAATATTTTGCCAAAAAATCGTCCGGGAGAATCTTGTTGTATAAACGTTTTGTTTGCATCTAGCAATTAATTATTGAATAATATCGTAACGTTGTATATCAATCTTTTAAAATCCATTCAAAAATCTACCAAAAAATGTTGACGAACTTCTAGCCAGAATGAAGAAAATATATCGCCGGCAGAACTGCATTGCATGATTATACAAAAGCACAACCGATGGCCATTGAATTGAATTGCTGAACGCCAAATGCGATTTATTTCGTTTCAGAAAAATTGTTTACCTAACCAATCAAATCAATATAACTGTAGGTTCTTCCAATTTGATTGGAGGATTTTAGGATGGTAAGTTTTAACAGTTAATGTGCATATTTCCTATTGGCTAATCTCGCTCTTCTTCAGCTTTCATGTTGGTTGATTACTAGCGAAAGTACAAAAAGCCTTAATAAAAGCTAAGAAACTTTTTAGACATAATCAGCTAAAACTTTGTTTCAGAAAAAAAGTTGAGTTACCAATCGAATGACTTTAACTTCCTTCAATTTGGTTGGAGCGTTTTAGGATGAAAGTTTGTGCATGTTCCCTATTAGCTAGTCTCGCTCTTCTTCAGCCTTCATGTCAGTTGATTACTAACAAAAGTACAAAAGGCTTTAAGAAAAGCTGAGAAACCTCTTAGACATAATTAGCTAAAACCAGCTTTGATTAGCAATCTTAATCAACAAGATAAAAGTTTCACACTAAAATTAAACGTCAACAATTTAAAAGCAAAGGTTACTACAACTAGAAGCAACTATTACTTTCATTTCAACAAGTTTATCAGAGAATGTCAGAATGTGTTATTACAATTATTTTAATGAACTTTCAATCAAAACCTTTTCCTGCTTAAAGTGATAAAACCTTCTTGTGCTGAAGTTAAAAGGATCTCGAGGATCAAATGCGAAAACGGGATTGGAAAACCACGTCCACCAAAACTCATAATACGTGCTTAAGATTTGCTTTATGTTATATTTGCCGTTGAAGTCTAAAAATTCATGTAATTTTTATTAATACTGAAGTCCAGCTAATATTTCAACAATTTAATCATAAGACCTTATTTGTCACAAAAACTGTTTGAGAGAAAGCAACACGACAGTTCTCGCCAGTTCCCATACATGTGTTTTATAAGAACAGCTAGTTTTGGTTTCAGCCTGGATTTGTTCTTATTTCTGGACTGATTTTAACAAACTTGGTACCTACTCTTCTCGAAGTGTATTTCTGGTCAGGATGTAATGATGTGATACTTACCTCTGCTTATGATACTTGCTTTTAGCAGCTAATGAAACATACCAATAATATTGAAATGTAGATAGCGATAATAAAATGTATTTCAGGTATGTAAGTAAGTCCTGAGATGTCAAAAAATTTGATTTAGATCTCCGCCTGGCGTTTCTTGTAAAGGTTGCTCTTACGAAAAGACGTGAGTCACATAAGCTGGGTTGTTTCAACAGTATCCTTTCCGGGTAATCAAAAGTACCGATCATTTGGTTTGTTACGGCATTGTTTAAATAACACAGTTTTTCATTGGTCTCGAAACTAAATAAAATGCCGGTGTTTCCATAATGATTCGCAATTGTTTTCCCCTCAAATGCAGCAAAAGAATGCAGCACGTTTTGCAACTGCCTTTTTGCAACTAAACGAAGTAAGTATTTTATCTAATGTTTTTGCTCAATTGAAATCAATTATAAACATGCTCTGTGTCTCTAAATCGAACCAAAAATGTAGCGAAAGTACAGTAAGTATACTCGCATATAAACAATTATTATATAGAAGTGAAGGTGTGTTTCTCAGCGCCAAGTGTTAAGATCCCAGAGGTAGCTCACGCTGTTGTGATTGAGGGTGAACCTTGGGCTTCTGACTACTTCAAAGTCAGAAAATTACCAAGAAAACAAAAGTCAGAAATTTGCAACAACACATTTATGTCAGAAACCTGGACATGGGCTAAATCTGTAAGTTTCTCCTTTATAGACAGTTGCGTAGATACTAGATGTTCGTTGGTCCAAAACGCCAAAATTTAAGTCTGATCCGATCAGATCCGATCCGATCTGACTCGACACGATTTTCAGAGTTGCAGAGATAGCCCAGATATTTCAGAAGCTAATTGTTCCTAAAAATCTAAAGAAATAAATGTCAGAAAGCATATATCGATCTCACTTGGAAAAAGGAACAGTTTCGGGTGACAAAAAGAACTATCTGCGTTTGCAGGGTTGTAGCTCGAAATGCGTGAGACTACAAATCTTAAATTGTTCACAAAACGACGCCCGAAGCGTTTTACCTTAATGTTTGGAATATCATAATCCATCATCTACAGCCAGGTTTACCCATCCAAAATTTGAGTTGAAAATTGCACTAATCTGTAAGCTTTCAAGCTAATTTGTAAAAATAAATTCTTTCCAGTCCATGATTTGACAATAAAATAAAATAAGTGGACTGAAAATGAATGGAGTTCCTTTAAATTTACTTGGAAGATCATGAACAATTTTGATGGAAGATGACTAGATGACATCCCAGACTCTGGAAAACCTTGCAACCTTCTCATTGGTCAAATTAATTGACAGTTGACCTTCTCTGTCACACTTTGGTAGATGAGTGAAGTGAGCTCAAATTTTTAGGCGGGTACGGGGGGTACTCCCTCGGAACGTTTTCTGCTTCACCCCTTCAGATTCTCTGGATCGACTTTGATCGATTGAAACTTTGATTCTAATCGTGAACTGTTTGATGAGCTTATTCAATTTGCTATTCATTACTATTCAATGTTTTAAAATAAAATAAGGATGATAAAATAGTTAATAGCATTGGAATATTTAGCAATGGTTGAAGTTTTCTGGTATATAGTTTTTCTTTTAACACCAAGGCATTAATGTCTCTTTGGCCACAACTCAAGTGGATGTGTGCACGTGACTGTTTTTGCAATTGCAACTGGAAAAGAGGAATAGCGAAAAATAAAGTGTTAGAGTTTTGCTATTATCTTTTCTTTCATCTCTCCTTGCTGTTTCGCTTTTTCATATCTCGGTTTTCTTCCCTTTTCGCTCCGTTTCCTCTCTTTTCCCTTCCTTTTTATACATTTGTTTTTACTTTTTAACATATCTCGCTTATTATTTACCTTACCTTCTTCGTTGACCCGGTCAACAGGTCAAAAGTTATTCTTAAAGTCTGTGAGCAGATTTGGTTATATTTCAAGAGATATTTATTGATAGTCGAATATTTCCTAAAATACCCTGCATTTGCTTTGCTAGAAAAGAAGCGAGCACCTTCTGTCATAGTACATCTGAAATAATGTTTTGCAAAACATGGAATTTCAGAAAAGTTGATCGCAGATAATGTTCCATTATTATTATTATCATTCTGGTGGTAATGAACCAAGGCAACGAAAAGAGAAGAACTTAATTATCTTCATTGACGAAAAGAATTTCTTGCCATATCGTTCTTTCTTGATGCATTTTCATCAACTGTCATCATTTTAAATGCAATGTCGTGGGAAGCTGTGGTTAAGTGTTTTGACAATGAAATTATCACTTCATAAATGATCACCCGTACGCCCAAGAATATTCCCAGAAAATTACGCCTCGTTTGAACCAACAGTTAAAAATTGTCTTTTCGCTATTTCATTGATAAAAGAAACAGTGATGGGTTTAAAATTAATGTGGTTTTACACAATATCTAGCCTTCGAGCTAAACAAATAAAAAGCCATAGTAAAGTTGTCAAATCTAATTGGCAAAACAACTTTTGCAAGCACAATGAAAATGCGTACTGTAACAATTCGATTAAACCAGGCGGGGGCTTATTCAAGATATGATTTTTGATAGGGGGCTTATTTGAGGGGGGGGGGCTATTTAAAAGTCAGCCTCTCTGAGAGTATTATCCAAAAAAGATGCAGATCTTATATGAAACTCAACATAGGTATGGTCGTACAAAAAAATAATTCTGGACAGTTTTTAATAAATGTGTTGTCTTTTTAACTGAATTTGACAGAATATCACATTGGGGATCATTCAATTTCTGTTTTGACTATTACGGTATGTTGAGGTTATGCATCTAGAATTAATTAAACTCAACCAAAAAATTCACAAAAATTCTTATATTGTGAATTGTAATGCAAATGTAAATTGTATTGGGTTTCCCAAAGACCTTGTTACGACGTTGGCGGTCCCAGTGACGAATATGGTATCACGTATCGATCCACAACATAACATAACAAATAACACGTTTTAATAGAGTTAAACATCTATGAAGCTCAAAATAAAATTAGGAATTAGCACCAAAAAAGTTTTGTGTAAGAACAACATAATAGTACATGCTCGATGCATAGCATAACGTTACATAATAATATGCTTTTTTCAATAAAAATGTGAAAAAAGTAAACTCATATGATTTCCCCACCCATCTTTCAAGTCGAAATAAAACATTTGGCTGTTTCAAAACACCGAACTAATGTGGGCGCTCGGTTAAATATAACTAAATGTTATAGATAACAAAGTAATAACATTTTGACCATATCAATAACAAGGTATAATGATGCTTAGAAAAATAAAAAAGCTACTCTGAAATCTAGTCTTCATATTGCAACAACACAAAACTACATAAAAGTATAGCTGATTTCTATTTATATATTATCTTGTTTTTAAGTTACAAAAACCTCAGAATAGACACCTTACTTTCTCCCACAAGTGAATAGACCAGAAAAACATTTACAAATTATATTCCGGCATTAATAACGTCAAACAAATAAACGTATTTTCCCTTGAGGAAAGAAAATAATAATAACGTCAAACAAATTAATATTTTCAACTTGAAGAAAGAAGGTTACACCAACGCCAAACAAATGAACGTTTTTCACCTTGACGAAAGGAAGTTGCAACAAAGTAAAAGGACTAAACATTTTTCACCTTGACGAAAGAAATTTGCCAAAACGTCAAGAGAATAAACGTATTTCCCCTTGAGGAAATAAAGTTACAACAACGTCAAGATACTTAACGTTTTTTACTTTGAGGAAAGAAAGTTGCAACAACATCTAAGGAATAAACGGTTTTCCCCTCGAGGAAAGATTGTTACAAGTAAGTCAGGGGACTAAGCGTTTTCTCCCGTGAGGAAAGAAAGTTTTAACAACGTCAAAGAATAAATCATTTTTTCGCTTGAGAAAAGGAAGTTATATCGATGTCAAACGAATAAACAATTTTTCGAGAAAAGAAAGTTTAAACAACATCAAGGGAATAAATGTCAATCCCGTTGAGGAAAGAAAGTTATAGTAATGTCAAGGGACTAATCTTCTTTATAGACATAGACATAGACTGGGCACGAGGCTAAGACAGCTAACCATGATAGTACAGAGAGTATAGAAAAAATAGATAGTGATACAATTCCCGGTCTTCCTAGTTAATAGTCTGCTACTTCATATTGATAAAGTCAGGCAGTTGATCAAAAATAAAGGGTTTCATATACTTGCATATACAATGAAACAAAACTAGATGAAATGCTCTATACAGGGAGGATAGGAACAGACATGGGGTGGGATTGCTGTCTATGTCCAAAACTCTAGTAAGCATCATAGAAGGACCAATATTCCCGAAGGGGCTCTAGAATTTGTCAGAATAGAGGTTGAGTCTATCAAAGCTAGGCCATTCTTGGTAGTGGCTTGGTATAGGCCACCATCGGATCCTGTTTATTCATTTACAAAGCTCGTAAGAAATTTCGAATCTTTTGATCGTGAAAACAAAGAAATTGTTTTTCTTGGTGATACAAATTGTGACATGTCTTTATTGGAAAGTTCTCCAGACAGTACTACAAATAATGTTAACGCTGCTGTACATTTAACTGCGATTTATGATACGTTTGGCTTAACTCAACTTATTCAGGAGCCAACCAGGGTAACTTCTACATTGATTGGACACTGCTACATTGATTGACAACATAGCAACAGGCCATCCTGAAAACATTCCTGAATCTAGGGTTCTGAAAATTGCTCTAAGTGACCACTATGCTGTTTACTGCATACGAATATTTATGGGCTCTTTTAAGCGCCAACACAAAATTAACACCACAAGAAAAATGTAAAACTTTTATCAAGAAAGTTTCCTGTTAGACCTCTGTCCGGTGGACAGGGACCAAATAGTCGAGTCTAGTAGAGATATGAATGAAGCAGTGAAAAGTTGATCTACTCTTTTATCATTAATAATCGAAAAACATGCTCCAAGGCGAACGATGAAAATCTCAGATAAGTTGACCCCATGGTTGACCACTGAGTTCAAAAACTTGCCAGAACAAGAGATAAGCCTAAGATTGCAACTGTAAAAAGTAAGTCTATTATTATTACCGAATCCTATAAGCAAGTTCGTAACAGAGTTAATAATCTAGACAAGAAACTCAAGAAAGAATATTTTTCCAAGAAAATCGCTTACAATAAGGGAAATTTGAAAGACACTTGGAAAACAATCAACTTGTTGCGGAACAAACGATCAAAGACCACAAATATATCCAGTCTCATGGTAGATGGTCAGGATGTCGTAGATAATAATGCTAAAATAGCCCAGTCTATGAATCAGTTCTTTTGTAGTGTAGGTTAAAAATTAAATGACGACATTCCACAGCAGCCTAACCCCCTGTTATCTACAGAATATCTAGTGAATTGACTTAGTACGCAATTCAGGTTTGAGGCCGTCAATTCCGTTGGTGCAGAGAGGGCTCTGAACAAGATGAAGACTTCTTTTGGCTTTGGATCGGACGGTATCGCTAGCCATTTTCTCAAAGTCGTATTTCCGGCCATCTCTAGGGGTGGATATGCACTAGAGTTAAAAAAGTGCTCAGACTGGGCTCATACAGTGGAAAATTCCAGCAAATGTTAATTTTTTTCGTTTCTTTCTTACATTTTTGGCCCAGGTGCACCGCCAGGAGAGCAGTGGGAGAGCAGTGGCACCCAGTGATGATAAATCCGTCATAATCTTCCAACGATTTGATAATTTTTCGCAAATCAAAATTTTATTTATATATTTAGCCATACCTGCCACACATGAAAATCCACATTTTATTTTACGTATGACAACTCAAAGCTTTTAATATTTCAAACATGGCAAATTTTCGACGTAATGTAAACAAAATTGGTAACGCTGAAGATAAAGATAATGAAGATTGTGATTTTTTGAAAGAATCTCAAGATCCGTCACAATTACCTGTTTCCAGTTTTAGGACGCCTCCGCCAATGTATTCGCCGCCGATCTATTTGCTTTCGTCTTCATTTTTTGAAAGCCCAAGAACAAGCAGCCCATTTATTTTACCTTCGCAAACGTAAAGTCAAACGTTTCGCGACTCATTCTATCATGCACAAACCAAACTAAATCTTTGCTTGTGTTCAAATCTGCCCCATGGTAAACATCAAATTCATTTTCTTGCCGGTGATAAACCCGCGCCTGCTTAATTTGATATGTGCTTGCAAAATATTCCACTGCTGCCCTTTGCATTTGCATGTGTCGTATATTAAAAAAAGGGACAACAAATGAACTTATTCATCTAATTCTTTCTTGCCTGCTCTGTTCAAGCAAATGAACGGCTAAAAGAAAAAATATATATTTTTCTTCGTTGGACATCTTGTTTCAATTTCACGTTATACTGTACTAATTAAACTTCTCGCGTTATACTTTACTGGGCCATTGGAACCCTGTTGAACTTGTTGATTGCACCTGTGAAGACATTTTAGTCCCCCTGTAATCCTTGGCTCCAGTGCGCGGCGCACA
>JAYJMH010070856.1:0-11130 GCA_036873815.1 Phacellophora camtschatica | reverse complement strand
GATTGCAAGGCGTGGTATACGCATACCTAAAATCATTCATGCATTTATAATTTACAATGAATGTCAGTGTCATTACATTGGTAAAGTAACTCTTTTTCCCATAAAAATTTACATTTTATTGTACTTTATGTGAAATTAGATATCGTGGTTTTTACTCTGCGTATTATATTCACAAGTTAAAGACCCATTGCTAACCAGCAGCCATAGTGCATTTCTTTGACGACCTTCGTGTTATCTGAAAGTACGTTTTGGCCTAGTGACGACTTATCAGCGGTGGAAAAGGCCGTGTTTCTTTTCTTCGTGGGCAGAATTAATTTGTTTACTGCATCCACCTCCATTGGCGCAGAGTATAAATATGTTTTCGCTATTACTGCATCCACCTCCATTGGCGCGCAGTATAAATATGTTTTCGCTATTACTGCATCCACCTCCATTGGCGCACAGTATAAATATGTTTTCGCTATTACTGCATCCACCTCCATTGGCGCAGAGTATAAATATGTTTTCGCTATTTCTAATGACTTTGCTGCAGTGTTAGGTTGTTCTGTAGGTACGCAAAGGCTGCTGGTTAGCAGTGGGTCTTTAAATTACAAAGGATACCGCATCTCAATCTTCAGTGCATGCCAGTGCATGTAAATTTTAAAGTATTTTATGTAAGTTTTAAATTTCTGCTCTTGCTGTTTTTAATCATTTTGATTCACTTTTTTGCAAAGGAGCGAAGCCATACAACTGCATCTATTGTCCCAAGCGATTTGCCGAAAAGAATAAACTTGTTATTCACGTCAAAGGCCACAAAGAAAGTTTTGTAGATCCAGCGGCCGTTGACCGTCTTGTGTTTTCATTGCTCCCCAAGAAGAAAAAGTCTCATGATTGCGCTGTTTGCGGAAAGTCGTTTATGTCATCATGGAAACTAAAACGCCACATTCGCGTGCACAGCGGAGAGAAAACTTACAAATGTTCTAAGTGCACAAAATGTTTTTATGAAAAATGCAAATTGGAGGAACATGAACTTTTGCCCCATGATGGCACAAAGAGGATTGGAGGGCAAGAGAAGAAACACGAGTGTGACAAATGTGATAAGGTTTGGCCCATTAAACACTTTATTCTTGGAACAATTTTAAGATAAATAATTTTTTATATTTGAAATTTTTAAGACATATACCGAATGGAGTAAAGAAACTTCGCCCGTTTAAAAATTATTACATATCAATCAATTTACCGATCTTAAAAGTTTGTTTTTTAACAGTGATAAAAATGGTCAATTTAATTTTTGAAGTGTTACATATTTCAGTAATGCTTCTAATTTTGCAAACATTTGCGTTTTAATCGTTGTTAATAAGTTAGCGGATTTTTTTAAATGGTATTAAGTCACAACGAAGTAAATATCATATCCAATATTCCTCAATTATTGTCTCTTCAAATGGTTAAAAAATATCATAGAGGAATGTCAATTTGTATTTGAATGTGATAAATTATTTACCATAAATTTCTAAAGCAAACTTATCGTTACATTATTTTGAAAAGCCTTTGCCTTAAAATCAGGTTTTTAAAGACATTATTTTATAATGCTTTTTTTGCATAGATAAAAAAATCATCTTTTCTGAAAATAATTCCCGCTTGGATGTGATTCATAAAAACATCTTGAAGATTAGAAAGAAATTATAATTTTAATGATTTTTCAAACCGGCGAACTTTATTTTGGTTCACCCGGTACATGTTGTTAGATCAAAGGTTGATAAATAATTCTTAGTTCAAAGGTTAATAGATAATTCTCAATTCAAAGGTTACATGCAGTGGAGATGCTGCTTGTTGCAATTATGGAGATCGTAACAGAGACCCAGACACAGCTTATACAAAACATTATCTAACAATTTCAGTAATCGTTACTTTTTTTTTGCTTGTTATGTTTGCAATAGTGCAGTAATAAAAACGATGTAATGATGAAAATTCTACGACCACTCTTTATGCACCAAACCTAAAAGAGCAGATATAAACAGAACAAGGTCAGATTTTGTAACAATAGTGAAATCGACACGCCAATTTCAAAGCGATAAGCCATTAAAGACAAAGCAAATTCTTTCAAGGAGATACTCAAAACATGGTTTTGTTTGTTTTGATTTTCCGCTTGAGAGAATTCGCTTTGTCTTCGATTGCTAATCGCTTTGAAATTGGAGTGTCAATTTCACCATTGTTAAAGAATCTGCTCTTGCAGATAAACAGCAAATCATCAAATCATCAGCCAGATTCTGATGTGAGCACATTCCTGATCTTCAAATGCATGCCATTTCAACACGGGTGTCATGCTCACAGTATCCCCTAACTGTTGGCTTTAATGGATGCATGCGTAGCTTCTGTAGGCCAACGTCAAATTAGTACTACATCATACCATTATTTTTTACAGAAATTTATTTCACTTTGGAAGCTAAAGCGACATGAATTATTCCACACTGGTGTTAGACCATATCAATGTCCGCATTGCAACAAAGGATTTGTTGAAAAGAACAAGTTGAAGCTCCATATAAAGTTCTACCACGAGGAGAAGGATTCCCCAGAAGTAATCGCCAAAAGATTGAGCAGTTCCAGAAAATTCGAATGCGCAGATTGTGAAAAAAAGTTTGCCACACAATGGAAGTTGAAGAGACACAGTCAGACGCATAGTTTGGAACGGCCTTTCCGTTGCGAAATTTGTAAGAGAGGATTTTTGACAAGGAACAAGCTGTTTCTTCATAATTTTACTTTTCATGATGAAGACAATCCAGACACAACTTCCGTTGAAATGGTTGAAATGTCTGGAGATACTGTGATGGTTTTTCCTGTTACAGGTACGTTTAATACAACAATAACCCGCATAAAAGAAACTGCAAATATAAGAATCTATACTACAAACGTGATAGATAACATGGTTTTTAAATTGAGAGAGCAATCTTTCCTCATTTTTGTTATAAAATTCTAATTCTTTATAGCATAGAATAGTCTGAAAAAGATTACAAACAGCAATGCCGCCTGCCAAAAAATGTCAAGCCAGCCAACATTTTCATTGTTCTTCATTGTCTATTTTAGCCTGGTTTCACGATAAAAGTTTATTTAACCAATCGCATCACTCTATTTCGAGTGCTTGCAGTTAGATCGTTTCCAAAAATATTGTTTCAGCCGACCAGTTCTGAAATGCTAATGACGTTCGAAGGGCAAACTTAGAGTTTGGGATATCATCCAGTCGTCTGTGACCACGTTCACCTTTCCAAAATTTGAAATTAAAGTTACCCTATTCCGTCAGCTTTCAAATAAATTTGAAGAAACATCATTCGTTTCCATTTCATGTTTTGACATTAAAAGCAACCTGCTTCCTGCAACCTGTTTCCTTTTATTTTAAAGCTTGAAAATATTCAATGATCTAACTCTCAAGCCAATAAAAAGTTCTAATGTCAAACCATAGACTAGAAATAAGTGGCATTCCTTTAAATTGACTTAAAAGCTCACGAATGATGACTCGTTGTTTTGAGTGACCCTGTAGTTTAGTTTATTTTTGTTTATAATATATAGATATATAATTATATATTTATTGTTTATTAAAGTTTTTTATGTTTTGTTTAAGACGTTGAGCATATACAAGTTCAAGAGGAGGTGAAAATGCAAGATCACGAATCTCAAAGTCCAAAGTCCGAACCTTTGACTCTTCCAGAAATGCCAACTAATCTAAAAGAAAGCCTTCAGCTTTCTGAGAACGTTTCAAGTTCGAAGAAGAAAGTTATGTTAACTGTGACGGATCCTTCTGCTATTGATGCGAGCATTGATTTTAATTTACCATCAGAAACGGCTGGATTTGGTAAAATGGTAGGAAATGTTTGCACGTTTTCGTTTGCTTAAAAGTTAATACAAATATGCAGAGAACCAACCGATATAAAAGTGGCGCGACGCCGCATCTATAAATAGGCAGCCAATCAAATTGAAAAACTCCTTTGTCATTAGACATTCCATGGGATTATTGGTTCAATCGCTGTAAAATTTTAATATAATTTGAAATTATTTTCAGATGAGGTGGATTTATGTCCGTTCGTTTTCTTTAAATGCCTCTGCAAACGGCTGGTGGGCTTCATGATGAATTTCAATACTGCCAAATGTAAAAAAAATATTTTTTGTATCTTTGTGGAAATTTTGGTGCAGATATCTTTACAAAAAAACATTTTATAATAAATTTAAGTCATATATCGAAAGTAAATTTAGCGGATGCCCAAACCATTTGGGGGAAATAGGCAAAATTTAAACCCCAATCATTTGAGAACTAGAAAGAATCACCTAGGTGCACCACCTTGGGGAATTGGCATGGAACAAACCAAAATGGTCTGTATATTTATGTGGTTTGACAAATCTCACTTAACAATGAAATTCACACTTACTCAGTTTAATTTTCTGAAAGGCATGCAAATTACCATGTCATCCATTTTGTTTTTTTAGGTGGACGAATCAAAAACGTGCGGAGAATGTGGGAAATCGTTTAAAACACCATCGAGGCTAAAACGTCACTACACAGTTCACACGGGAATACGACCGTTTTCTTGCACACACTGCTCGAAAACATTCACAGAACGAAATAAATTAATCGTTCATATGAAGAAGCATGGGATAGAGGACCCTAAATCGATGGTGGCTGACTCTCACCCTAAAGAAGAAACATCAGGTTTTCAACTATAACATTTTGCCAACTTTTGTTCTATAACTCATAATCTCTTGAGAGAAATCATAAAAATTACTCCCTTTCATGCCAAGATTCATTTCCAATTAACAGGAAAATCCCATTAAACTTATTTAAAATATAAGCAGGCGGTGGAATATCTGAAAATGATATAAAGTTTTGTCTGCATTCACCTCCTGAAAATGTGATGTTTTACGTTGTTTAGCGATGGGCCATATGGTTATTCTCGGGTGAAAAGAGTTAACAATTATTTTTAACGGGGGGATAAATTGGGTGTTTTTACTTGTCAATTATTATATAATGATTTAATAACATAAATTTTTGAAACCTGAGTATAGAAATGATAATTTTGAAGAAGATATGTCATGTTTTTAGCGATGAAGCATTTGATAAATAAAAGCTATGAATTGAAGTTATGTCATTTTGGACAAGTCTAGCTAGTGATATGGCAGTAGTGATATGTATATCTGATATCATAGTGATATGACCAAGGGGAATTTTGTAAAATGAAAAATTGCGATTTCAAACATGACGATGGGATTTTTCAATGTTGTAAAAAATAGAGTTCACACCTTTAACCCAGCCGAGCTAACAATAACAAACGAAAGCATGAAGTTTTACTGTACCTTTATATACTTTGATTTGATTGAGTGTGCTCAGAAGTGTGAAATCTATTCTTTCAAATCGCATTGTCAAGTTTCAAACCACAATCTTTCGTTTTTAAAAATTCCTTCTTGTTAATGATATGACTACATCTTTCAATACTTGCCCGAATGTTGCATTGCATATATTTTTATTAAACCTATAAAAGTGCAATTTAACCTTACTTTCCTTCTGCCACATTTTTTGGTTTAATTTGATCATTTTTATTTCATTATAGGTGGTAAGCACCAGTGCGGATATTGCGAAAGAACTTTCGTTTCGCCTTGGAAATTGAAGCGTCATTTGACAGTTCACACTGGAAAACGGCCATTTTTCTGCAAGCTGTGCAAAAGAGCGTACACAGAGAAAAACAAGCTTGAAAACCATTTCAGAACAAATCATCCTGAGCATTTGGCGTTACTTGAGGAGGAGCTGTCGCGTGTGGAAGTAACAATGACTGAATCAGAGTCTTCGTTCAGCATCGTCGGACGGTCAGTTTACGAAGCATCACAAATGAGGCAAATTGGCATCAAGCAGGAAATCGTTGCAAAGCAGCAACAACAAGCAGTGAAAATGGAACCTGATGCTAAGATAGATACTGGAGATGTTGAGAGCATGTCTGATGTTCAACTTGCTGGCGATGATCCGAATAAAGGTGAAATGAGTTGCCTTGAGTCTGTTGACAAACTCGAACAGAAAAACGCAAGCACTCTTGATGAACTAAGTAAACGCAATGGAGAACTGTTAGATGAGCAAACGGGCACAAAAATTGCTTTTCCCGCTATCCCGGCAAGCACAGAATCAAAGATTCTGAAGTATCATTGCGAGGTATGTGCTACTGATGAATGGCTACGTTCGATATGTTCAGTGTTTTTATTGCCAATGTCAAATTTGCATTTGTTAACCCGGATATATTTCTGATCAACAGGAAAGTCCCATCGAAATTTCATTTTGCAGGGGGCAGCACTTACAAACCAACTTAATTCAAGAGATAAATTTACGTTGAGATATCTAAAGTTTTTTGTAAAGTTATGTCTGTATTTACATTCAGGAAATATGACGTTTTATGTTATTTGTTGATGGGCCATATTGCCGGGGTGAAAGGGTAAAATAATTTTAAAATTTGATTATAAATTGTTTCCACACGTCAATTTTTCGGTATTAGGGAGGTTTAAATCCATAACGAGGTCAAGTACAAATACGACTTGAAAAACAATTTAATTTAAAGAATAAACTTATGAAAATGTTTGTTCCCATGGGACATCAGAGCGTTGTGCTTTTCAAATCGGCAACTTTAAACTGAATATTTTCATCGTCTTTGGAAAAACAAGCTGAAGAGTTCGAGAAGAAAAGAAAATTGGCTTAATTATAACGACAGCGAGAAGACGATATCTACAAAGTAATCAATTAACATTTTTTCTCCTGCTGAAAGAACAAAATAATTGTTTTCATTAAATTTGCTAGTTTCCTCAATACAATGCAACAAACGCCGCAGCTCTTTTTTTTATTCACTTAGCAAGATGTAAATATTGCAAATAAAGCTGTTTATTTGCTAAATCTCCCTTTGGAGTGCATTTTCTAACCTTGTACTTGCATCCGAACTCGTTCTGAATTTATCGTACTTGCATTTGTCCTTGATCTAAACCTCTTGAATATCGACCAAGGTAGCTTTTCTTAGACAAGCAATGTAAAAATATATTTATTCTTTCAGACATGTGGCAAAAGCTTCATAACTCCATCAAAATTAAAGCGACACACGTTTTCGCATGGGCAGGAGAAGCCTTTCGCATGCAAAAAATGCAAGAGAAGATTCTCGGAGAACAACAAGTTATTCAACCATTTGATGATGCATGAAAGACAAAAAAAGAACAAAGGACAAGCGGTAAAAAGCAAGGGACAAGGGACAAGCGGCAAGACCAAAAACATTGTCACAAAAATTAAACTAACAAATGTTGGAGAGTCAACAAATGGTGCGGCGTCAAATAGCAGTGAAGGAAGTCAACCCAGGAATTTGGTAATCATTGCTAAGACCCAACCTGGAAGTGAAAAAGCTGAACCAACTGTTCAACGCATTGAAACGGCATGGGTTGAAAAAGCTAACAATGAAAGTCATCAGCCTGAAGAAGGTGCGAATATGGACGAAGGTACGTATATGCAGGAACTAGATGTGAGGGATTACCCAGGACCGTCCCCAGATATGCCTTTAGTGTCTGTGCCACGTTATATAATTAAAAGCAACTCCGAGCAGCTGAGAAAATTAGTTAACAGTGCACTAGGAAATGAAAGCAGTGATATGAGTCATATGGCTGGGTCATCTCACCGCCAAGGACAGGCAATCACTACTTCGGAGCCTTTGCGGAATGTACAGACAAGTGTTCTCAACGCGGGTAATTTGAATTCCAGGTTGCCAAGCATTGTTCAGAATGTCAGTGCGTCAGCTACGCAACATGATAGTAAAGTAGTGCCCGCTCTTAATGCAAGTGCACTGAATGCTGTCCAAGATGTAAGTTCACATCATGTGCATTCACTGAATGCGAGTAGACATGCCACTCACCTGAATACCACTCAAAGTTCATCTACACTTAATACTGACGCAAACTCTATGATACCTGTTTCTGGCTCTCTAAATTCTGTAACTAGCAACCCAGTGGACGCTGCTCGATATCCGTCAGACACAATTCGATATGCAAGTTCACAAAAGATGAGCTCACAAAACACCGGCAAAGTTATGACGATGAATACAACTTCGATGCTGAGTGTTGCTTCAAAGCCTGCTGTTTCGAATGCTGTGCTACAGGCACCGTTAAATCTCGACGTTAATGCGGTCAAAGAAATTAACCCCAAAGCTGCGACCTTTCACTCACAGCCAGGTCAAAGTACAAAAACGATCAATCAAGTGCACATTTGTGATATTTGCGAAATTCCTTTTTATACGCTGTTCAACTTAAAGCAACACATGCTTGTGACACATTCTGCAGGCCATGGGTTATCTGCTATCCCCAGACCGGCAACGCAAATGGAAGAATTGAAGTATGGATGCACGGAATGCAGCAAGGGATTCAAAACGCCATCGAAACTAAAACGCCACATGTTGTCGCATACTGGGGAAACACCGTTTCACTGTCATCTGTGCCCTAAACAATTCAAGAGGAAGGATTCCCTTAAGAAACACGTTGACGAACACTGTCGTGGAAAGTGAAACACAGATACTCTAGCTGTTTTTATATATCATATCCACCTTTTCATTGATTTATATCTTAATTCATATTTCATAATTTCATTTTTATAGAAAATTAGTCAATAGAAAATTTATTTTTTTATGTACGTTTGAAAATTGTAGTCTTTTCCCAAGTATGTATTATCACATTAAAATCGAAAAGTTGTCTGAAACTATTGTAAAAGGATCCGAAAGCTTTTTTTGGCATATTTCTCTTCAAAATATGTCGTCATCAAGCACTATACAGTTGCATTTTTGCATAAAATTAGGCTTTATTTGCCAATATGTAACCTATTTATGGTCGAATATTCACTTTATTTGCTGAAAACAAAACTTTTGCTTCCAATTATGCAAAACGTGTCCGAAACTTTTCTGCCTGAAAGTTTTCGATGTTAACGTATCAAGATACAGAACATTTATTTTGCTACAAGGATTTTGTGTTTGTAGGGCATTAGTTAACTTTTCATGACTTCATTTTAGAAATAACCCCAAAACGCGGAAAACTATATATTTTTGCAATCATCACATCTAACTGTAGTCTTGCCTACGTTGCAATTTACTAAGTTTTGGGACTCTGGTAAAGATCAAACTTTTTTGTGGGAGCCAGGGAGTTTTAATGTTCAGGGTAAATATTTCCCGTATACTGTACTTTGGTAACAGGAAGACTTCAGCTAAACTTTGAAGAGTTTTTGAGGAAAAGATACATGACATGGATATATAATAATTAATAGCCATCAAGACCAGTAGATGTGCAGGAGCCAGCGCGGATTTCGAAAAACGAGGATAAATTTAACTCTCATAGGTGCAGTCAATCAAATCAAAATCAAACAAAGAGTAAACTTTGCGTTTTGTTCGTTGTGTTGTGATGTGATTGCGGTTGACCGGCGTGAAAACTATTCTATAGAATGATACATCACATCGTTATATTTATGTAGAATCAATATCGATTTAATATCAACCCAGTGATTGATTACTATAAGCATGGTCGTACTTACTGATTGCGTTAGTTTTGAGATCTTATTAAAATTACTTAGGCACATATGAAACATTTAATATATCAGGTTTTGTAGATATTTAGCATTTTGTTTAGATCATGTACATGCATGTAAATTTGCACACTCCACTATACCCCTGTACTCTCCACCAAACCCCTAGTTGTTGTTGAAATTTATCTTCACTGATCCTTTCTTTCTTGTAAACGTCTCTCTCTCTCTCTCTCTCTGCTAAATGTTTCTTTAAGAAACGTTTATAGAAAGGCTTTATTTGGTATCAGGCTTTATTTGGTAGATTGTTGACTAGGAAAATTGTTGACTGGGAAAATTGTTGACTGCGTACTACTTTGGAGCAGTGGTGTAAAACTGAATGCGGGGTCGAGTGTTGCGGTGTCGAGTGTCAAGCGCGATAAAGACATTTCCAACCACGCCTTCTATTCACTCGGTAGAGCAACACTCCTGTGTTGCTTCCACAGAGATGTAGTATCACATCATTTGAAAAAATAAGAACTAGGAAAGGGGCTCTGCTAGTTAATAAAAGTTTTAATTTGTAATTTCGTATTATTCTCCAACGCAGTTACTAGTTGAAACGATAAATTTTTACTAATTAAAGGGAGAAGGGATTTGAAGCAAGTAAACTGATCTCGCATTTTAGTAGAATAAATATATTCAGCTAAAGTTTCTTTATACCCGATTCTAGTATTGTGGCCTATCTCTGGACAAAACATCTTTTGATAAAAATAAGGCTATAACCTTCCTATTGTGGCCTAAAGTTTTGAACTACCAAAAGCCTCATTTTTGGTCAAAAACTAAGACTATAGCCATACTATTATGGCTAAAAGCATTGAACCACGAAATTCTTCATTTTCGGTCAAAAACTAAGGCAATAGCGCTACTATTATGGCTAAAAACGTTTAACTACGAAAAGCTTCCTTTTCGGTCAAAAACTAAGGCTACAGCCTTACTATTATGGCTAAAAACATTGAAATACGAATAGCTACACCCTCACTATTATGCCTAAAAACGTTCAAGTATGAAAAGTCTCGTTTTCGGTCAAAAACAAAGGCTATAGCCTTACTGTTATGGCTAAAAACGTTCAACTACGAAAAGCCTCATTTTTAGTCAAAAAACTGAGGCTATAGATAGAAACAGTCAACTACAAAATGCCTCATTTTCGGTCAAGAACTAAGGCTATAACCTTACTATTATGGCTAAAAACAAATAAGCTACAAAAAGCCTCGTTTTCGCTCAAAAATTAAGGCTATAACCTTACTATTATGACTTTAAACAATCAGCTACAAAAAGCCTCATCTTCGGTCAACAAATAAGGCTATAGCCTTACTATTATGACTAAAAACAAATAAGCTAAAAAAAGGCCCATTTTCGGTAAAGAACTAAGGTTATAGCCTTACAATTATTGCTAAAAACCTTCAGCTATGAAAAGCCTCACTTTTGGTCAAAAACTAAGGCTATAGCCTTACTATTATGACTTTATACAATCAGCTACAAAAAGCCTCATTTTCGCTCAAAAACTAAGGCTATAACCTTACTATTATGACTTAAAACAATCAGCTACAAAATGCCTCATT
>JAYJMH010070845.1:0-11130 GCA_036873815.1 Phacellophora camtschatica | reverse complement strand
ATTGTATGTTTTATGTGAGAAGGATGAGCACTGTTGTAATCCAAATATTTATGTGGGTTGGTTTCTTTGTAATAGATTCTATCCAAACTTAAAATACAGCCACGTCATGTCAACAACATTTAATCTTTCAAAAAGAATAATCGTAAATCGTGATTAAAAAAATTTCGTTAGCAGCAGCAGCCCAGGCTTAAAGGGTTTAGCAATAATGAAATTGTAATAAGATCAAAATCAAATTTGCTTTTTTGTGAACTGTTGGACACTTGTTAAATCATATATATGTTGCTTTTGATCATAAAGTTCATTTTACCCAATCTTGCTGTTCCAGGGATACTTGAAAAAGAAATTATCCTGGTGTACTTAACATTTTTTCTCCGAATTTTCATTGGCTCAAGCAACGGAAGATTAGAATTTTCGCGTCAACTGTTATTTAACTGTCATAAAATTTGAAATGATTCCGGGATTCGAATGGTGAAATAATAGTTTGAAATCCCAGACTAAGTAAGCTTCATACCGACAAATTTTGTGGTATGTGCAAGTGGTATTTCGTCTTTGAAAAATATTTCTGTGTAAGAGAGTGCATTTTACCAAATTGATAATTGATCTTTCTTTACGTATCGCAATTTATTTTACTTGACCAGCAAAGGTGAATTTCGTAACAATAGTGAGTTTGACACACTGGTTTCAAAGTGATTATCCCTCGAGAACAAAGTGAAACTTTCTCAACTGCAAAATGAAAACATTCCCTCTCCCACATTGTTTTTTTCGTTTTCCAGTTGAGAGAGTTTTGTTTTGTTATCGACGGATAAACCCTTTGAAACTAGTGTGTCAATTTCATTTTTGTTACAAAATTTGACCAACATCGCAATCTATGAGCATTTTGATGTCAATCTTTTTATTTTTTTTCTGCAGAAGTCGATGACACAGAAGGAGAATTCATGTCGAACGTCAGTGGCAAAGCATTTTCGGAAGTGCATTTGCGAGACCAGCAAAGCATGCCAGGCATAAGATCACTATCTCGCGACAGCGTTGACAGTGGTTATCACCCAATCAGGAAAGCACGGTCCTCGCCGATCAAGCAAGTTAACAAAAATGCATCTAACGGTAGGAAAGGCTCGCGTGGAAGCATTAATATGTTTGATAACGACAAGGGTGATACCGATTCTAACAATAACAGCTTGTTGTCTTTGCACACGAAAGTTGGGCTCTTTGGAGGCAAAGGGAGTGAGTCGGATATGGGTCCAAGTGCGCGACGGCTGAGAGGAAGAGGATCAACTTCTAATATGTCTCATGGGGTCGAGGAGAGCGATTATCGGACAGCAAAAACTGGACCTCCAGCCAAAGCAAGTAATCTTAAAAAATTCAGCACTTCAGGAAGTCTCCGTGACCTGATCGAATCGCCTGAAATAGACTCAAGTTATGGAAAGATGTTTTTTGTTCATGAAAGTTCTTCTTGCAGTGAAGAGTCCCGCAGTGAACCTCGCAGCGAAGAGTTGGAGAATGCATTGAAATACCCCTGGTCGTCGGACAGTGAAAAGCAGGAATATTCACGTAAAAGCTGTTCACTGCCTTTGAATGGACGTAAAGCTTCTGGAAACATTCGCATGCAAGGACATGATGCTTTTCCAAAAAGCAGAAGCTCCGGGAACAGTCTGCCTTCAAGATATTCAACACCGCAATCAGAATTAATTCCACTTCATGATTTATCTGAAGAAGAAGTTCCAAATCGAGCCTGGATGCTATCTGAAGATTCAGATACTAGCCTTAGCAGCAGTGCATCAGGGGCTAGCAAAGGCAGCGTAAAATTTCGTTTTGAATCTAGGAACACTGGCCGAAGAAGAGAACGGTCAAAATCGATTGGAAACGATCATTGTGATGATTTTTATTCCAAAAAACATCAGTCACTAGTCATTAGAAACAAACTCGCTTCCGTTCAAAGTGATTCGGCTAATTCAATAACAAGAGGAAGTACAATTATAGATGCATTGAGGCTGGAGAAACAGGATTCGAATTCTTCAATTGAGAGGGCACCGCTCAGGAAGCGATCGTCGGAACCCACAATGAGAGTATATCCACCACGAGGAAGCATTTCTTCCAGCTCAACAGACAGCAACATTTATGAAAACCCGAGAATATGTCACGATTCCTTATCATCGCCATTGTCGTCATTGCCATCGTCTTTGTCATCTGTGCACTCTTCGGAAGACGCTGCTCGTAATGTCAAAGAGAATTTTGCAAATTTTAGTTTGAACACACGTAAGAAAGTATCATCTGCGAATGGTTCGCTCATTATTAGCAGAATATGAAGCTTTGCACGCTTCCCCTTTTAGATACAAGCGCAAACAGCATAGAAGAATTTTGTGTTCGATCAAAATGTGACTCTACTTACATTTTAAGTTTAGCCACCGCATGACATACAACTCAACACTACGTATTGATTGGTTATATTTGAAATGTAAAGAATGCAACTGTTGAATGAAATTCGAAACTTTCACATGCTAGTACGAATATGTTAATTTTAGATACAAATAAGAATAGAATACATTATCTGCCTTTGTTACGCCGGCCTTTAATGGCGTTGATTTTTGCGACTTGGCGTAAAAAGGGCCAGAATTTTGTAATTTTAGACCAAAGAGTGGCGTTATTTGATGACTTTTTTCCGAGCCCCTTTTACGTCATCCCCTCAGGTTTGCAGAAATATTCTAAGGTTGGG
The DNA here is from genome assembly GCA_036873815.1 of Phacellophora camtschatica. Lineage (NCBI taxonomy): Eukaryota > Metazoa > Cnidaria > Scyphozoa > Semaeostomeae > Ulmaridae > Phacellophora > Phacellophora camtschatica. The sequence goes on along the minus strand of JAYJMH010070845.1, from coordinate 8,420 downwards.
AAGATACAGAGTCAAAAGTAACCTAAAATGCCTTTTAACGCATAAGTTGGTATCATACCGTAAGCTGATGTTTGAGAAATCTTTGCTTGGAAATACGAACAAATTACAATGATGATATAATATAGCACACCAAAAAACACTCGTTTTCACTTTTCTTATCTGATTACTTTCATACGGCGGTAAATGCGGCCCTAATAGGCAGTAAGCCAAAATTCTTATCTGGCGGAATAAGGGCCGGTGTAAAAAGGGCTGGTGTTCAATTTGGGCCGGCGTAAAAGGGACCGATAAGGTAGGAGAATTTTCTGTTTGATGAAGTTATACCCCTGTTTACATTTGAGATCAGCTACTCGCATGACAGAATTTTTCTCACGTGCTCGCAAATAATGCAATTGGTTGGGTTTTTTTAATGTAAACAAACCACTTGGTGAATGAAATTTAGAGTTCTCCCGTAATGAAAGTAGATATGCACTGAGGAGGTGTATCTCCGCAGTATAAGTGAGTTATTTTTTATAATAAGATTGCGCTTTTTAAGCAATTTTTACGAATGGAATGGTTTTGTAAATTGAAGATTAGCGAAGAAAGAAATTGGCTCAAGATTATGTATTTATCAATTTTGTAACTAAAGTTTAATTGTTTGCATTATATCATTAAAGTAGAATTTAGATTCTCATTTGATCATCAGGTTATAAACTTTCCATCCAAGATATAAATATTAGCTTCCAGGATGAAGGGACCATTAGAACTGTACACATTTCGATGAATTTCATTTCTTTTCAGTAATTTTCTTAGATGGTAGTGGGTTGTTTTAAACAATTTAACTTGTGACTATGGCAGTTTTGCGACGTTACTTTTTGTTGGAAATTGTGATGCTTTGGGAGTGTAAATATTTCTATAAATCTTTGATTTTGCATAGTGGTGAAAAAGTCACTGTGAATATATTTCATCTTTTTTTTGTGTCGATTGCTCGAAGCTTCTATTGGATTGACAAAGCAAGCGCAGAGTTTTCATACGGGGGTTTTCATACGGGGAGGTCAGACCAAGAAATGTTCAAGTAACCCAAAAGGATCAAAATCAGACTATTTTTGACCCAGAAATCTCATATTTCTATCATATAAATGCTTCCTAGTTTCTGAGATTCCCTAAGTACATACAAAAGGCATTGAAATTTTTTAAGCAAATATCCGAAACCTTTTTTGTGATCGATGTAGAAGAGCCTAAAAGTCTTAAATTTTGAAAAATATTTACCTAAAAGTATCGGACTGACATCCCCGCATGAAAAATAGTCGATTTTTGGACAGAAAGTACCTGATATTAAAACTTATTTATTTTTCTTAAGCCCTGTTTACACGACGCATTTTAACCTAGGTTCAACCCAGGTTGACCCCAACCAGAGTTGAACTCCGTTTGATTTACACAGTTAAAATTATTTTTGTTATGTAAATCGAACTTGGGGTCAACCTGGGTTAATATCAACTAGCGCATGCGTATGTGCGTTTGATTGAGTGAAAGGAGACGACAGCATAGCGGATTGCGTCCAGAAGAAAATATTTTTATTAAGGGTTTGTTTAATGTTGGCCTATATATTCAAACGAAACGCCAGATTGTCAACGACTAGGCGCAACGAAAAACGACAAGTGGCTGCCAGAAAACGATGGGCAAACTATTTGAGAATGTTTGGCTGGCACTCTTCACCACCCCTTGCCTGTGGAAAGGACCTTTTGCTACTGTAGAAAGTACTTCTTCGTGAACACAGTGAAAAATATGCCAAGCTTCCAAGATAAAACACAAAAATGGCGCCTTTTTCACAAAATAAACACCCACAAAGCGCATGCGCTCTAATTTCCCTCAACCCAGGTCGAGCCGATTTACGCGACAAAAATGAAACTTGGGTTGAACCTGGGTTTTAAAAAGTGTCGCTTAAGAAAGAAAAATAAGAAGTTTTAATATCAGGTAATTTCAGTCCAAAAATCAACTTAGAAGCAAAATGTTGTTTCCAGTCAAAACGTAAGGCTATAACCTTACTTAGCCTTGCTTTTTGAGCCAAAATGAACTGATTTAAAAAATTCCTATTTATTTTTCATGTAGCAAGGCTGTCATTTTAACTTAAATTTGGTTTCATAAACAAAGTGTTGTTTCCAGTCAAAATGTGAGGTTATATTTTTTTTATGTATGAGACAATATCTACTGATACATGGTCTCAAAGAAGACGAATACAACTACGATAAGTATTACAAAATAACACTACATTAAGCAGTGAGAAATAAAACTACATCAAAAAGAAGTTAACAAGAGTTTATATGTCAATACTGATTATTTACTAATCGTTGGTTCTAAGTTATTTTATCGTTTTTTATATATTGTGTGGACATACTCTGCAAATATCTTTAAGAAACTAATGTCTTCGTTTGTCATTAGAAAAATTATTTTTTGTTCATCAGTTTGGATTTTAAGATAGTTCGAATACATATCATTAAGTTGTTTATGAAAAGTCTGTCTTTCAGATGTAAAAGTTTGACATGACATTAGGAAATGTATTTTATCTTCAATCTTGTCGTTGCAAGTTGTACATAATCGTTTTAGGAAAAAAATTAACTGATTTTAGACATTCTTATTTCTTGGTCATATATTAAGTGAGTAAGTAAGTTTTATTTGCCACATAACTAATAGCTTACAATTTAAAATTTAAATAAAAGGATAAAATTTCGTTCAATTCGTAAAATAAAAAATGAATAAGAACTGAATACATAAAAACAAACTTAAAAACACACCCCTAAACAAGAGTGGCAGGAATAGCACTAAAAGATAGAAAAGACCTTGATTCAATAATGGTCCCCTATTATAACCATACTATTTGGAACAAAATAAACTGAATTTAGAAATTTTAATTCCTTGGTCATATAGTTAGGGTATAGCCTTGTCATAAGCAACTAATGTTGTTCCCAGTCAAAACGCAAGACCATAACCTTACCCTTTCGACCGAGAAAAACTTTCTTTAAAAGTCCTTATTTACTTTCCATATGGTAAGGTTATAGCTTTTTCAGTTTAGCCAAAATTTGTCATATGAGGAAGAAGATAGCTGTTTGTCGTCAAAACGTAAGGCTATAACATTACCTTTTGGACCGAAATTATCTGATTTTGAAAATTCTTATTTATTTAATATGGTTAGAATATAGCCTTGACATTGTAGCTTAAACTTGCCTTATAAGCAAAAAAATGTTTTTCCAGTCAAAATGTAAGGCTGTAACCTTACCTTTTGGAATGAAATTAGCTGATTTCTAAAATTCTTAATTCTTGGTCATATAGCAAGGGTATAGCTTGTCAGGCTGTCGTCTTAAACTAGCGATATAGCCTTACAATCTTACGAAAAAATCTTCCGATTTCGAAAAGCTTCATTTTCAGCAAAAAAAAACCAAGGCTATAGCCTTAGCATGTGATTAAAAAAATTTTTCAATTTCAATTTCAAAAAGCATAGTTTTCAGTTTAAAAATGAGACTATAGCCTTACAATGGTTATCGAAAGTATTCCAGTTTCAAGAAGCCTGATATGCAGCCAATAACTAAGGCTATAGCCTCACCATTTGATCCAAAATCTTCCAAATTCAAAAGTCCTACTTTCGGACAGAAACCAAGGCTATAGCCTTACCATTTGACGAAAATCTTTCAATTTCAAAAAGCCACCTAATTAGCCAAAAATTAAGCAATAGCCTTACAATCTTACCAAAAATTTCCAATTTCCAAATCCTAGTTTCAAATTAAAAACTATGGCTCTTACTATTTTAACGACAATCTTATAATTTCAAGAGGCATAGTTTTCTAGTAAAGCCTACGTATATAGCTTTACAATTTTACAGAAGGTATTCCAATTTTGAAAAGCCTGATATGCAGCGAATAACTTTACCATTAGCTATAGCCTTACCATCTTTACAATAACTACCAATTTCGCTATAGCCTTACTTTCCCACAAAAATCTTCCAATTTCAAAATGCCTTGCCTTCGTCGAGAAACTAAGGCTATAGCCTTGGCATTTTAACAAAAATCTGACAAATTTCAAAATCCTAGTTTTCAGTTAAAAACTAAGGCTATAGCCTTACCATTGGAATGAAAGCTTATGATTTCAAAAAGCATGTTTTCAAGTAAACTAAGGCTATAGCCTTACAATTTTACCAAATGTATTCCAATTTCAAAAAGCATAGTTTTCAGCCAATAAACCTACCTTTAGCTATAGCCTTACCATTTTTACAAAAAACTACCAATTTTGAAAAACCTTTTTTACAGCCAATAACTAAGGATATAGCCTTACCTACTTATCAAAAATCTTCCAATTACGAAAAGTCTAATTTGCAGCAAAAAACTAAGGCTACAGTCTTATCATGTGATCAACAATCTTCCAAATTCGAAAAGCCAAGCACCCGGGCAGAAACTAAGGCTATAGCCTTACTATCTTACACAAAATCTTCAATTTCATAGTCCTAGTTTTCAGTAAAAAACTAAGGCAATAGCTTTATCATTTGCATGAAAATGTGATAATTTCAAAAGCATAGTTTTCTAGTAAAAACTAAAGCCTTACCATTTGATTGAAAATCTTTTGGTTTAAAAAGTAAGGCTGTAGCCTTAGATTTTGGGTAGAAAAACGTTTTTATAAATTGGAAATTTTTTGTAAAAATTGTAAGACTTTAAGTAGTTATAAGGTTCTTGACTGCATACCAGGCCTTTGAAAATTGGAACATGTTATATCAAATTGTAAGGATATAGCCTTAGTTTGTTGCTGAAAATGATGCTTTTTGAAATTGGAGAATTTTTTGTGAGAAAGTAAGGCTGTAGCCTTAGTTATTGCCTGAAATCTATGCCTTTTTAAAAGAGAGTGCTTTTGGCAAAACTGTGAGGCTATAGCCTTAGGTTTTACCAGAAAACCATGCTTCTTGAAATTATAAGTTTCCGTTGCAATGGTAAGAATTTAGCCTTAGTTTTAAACAGGAAACTAGGATTTTGAAATTTGGAATTTTTTTGTTAAAATGGCAAGGGTATAGCCTTAGCTATTGGCTGAAAACAATTCTTTTTGAAATTGGAATACTTTTGGTAAAAGTGTAAGACTATAGCCTTAGTTTTTATCTTAAAACAATGCTTTTTAAAAGGATAAGATTTTCATTCTAATAGTAAGGCTATAACTAGTTTAGTTTTTACTTGAAAACAATGCTTTTTGAAAAAATAAAATTGCCGTTAAAATGGTTAAGATGTAGTTTCTGGCCAAAAACAAGGCTTTCGAATTTGGAAGATTTTTATCAAATGGTAAGGTTATAGGCTTAGTTTTTACCTGAAAACTAAGATTTTGAAATTCGAGATTCGGTAAGGCTATAGCCTGAGTTTCTTGCCGAAAGTGGGACTTTTTAAATTTGGAAGATTTTTGATTATATGACAAGGTAAAAATGGTAAAAATGGTAAAGACTATAGCTTAAGTTTATATATGAAAACCATGCTTTTTGAAATTATAAGCTTTCATTCCAATGGTAAGGCTATAGCCTTAGCTTTTAACAGAAAACAAGGATTATGAAATTTTAAATCCTTTTGTTAAAATGGCAAGGCTATAGCCTTAGTTTCTTGCCGAAAGTGGCACGCTTGGGATTTGGAAGATTTTTATCAAATGGCAAAGCCATTGCCTTAGTTCTTACCTGAAGACCATGCTTTTTAAAATTGGTTTACTTTTCGTGGAATTGTAAGGCTACAGCCTTAGTTTTTACCTGAAAACATGGATGTTTGAATTTTTAGATTTTGGTTAAGATTGTGAAGTTATACCCTTAGCTTCTGCCCGAAATATTGACTTTTTCAATTTGAAAGATTTTTGGTCACAATGTAAAGCTATACTTCTAACATGGTGCAGAAAAGGAGGCGTACTGAATTTGGAAGACTTTTGGTAAAAGTGGAAGGCTATAGCCTTAGCTTTTACCTGAAAAACATGCTTTTTGAAATTATGAGCTTTCAAGGCAAGCTATCAAATTAGTTTCTTTCCGAAAGCAACGCTTTACGAAATTGGAGAAATGTTTGTTTAACATTAAGGCTATAGACTTAGTTATTGGCTGAAAACTACACCTTTTGAAATTGATATATTATTGTTAAAATGGCAAGGTCTTAGTTTTTTGCAGAAAGTGGAAAAGTGAGATTTTTAGTCACATTGTAAGACCATACCTTAAGTATGGTGCTGAAAAGAAGCCTTATTGAATTTGAAAAACGTTTGGTAAAAGTGGGAGGGTATAGCCTTAGCTTTTACCTGAAAAACATGCTTTTGAAATTATAAGATTTACTTCCAATGGTAAGGCTATAGCCTTAGCATTTAACAGAGAACAAGGATCACGAAATTCGAAATATTTTTGTTAAAATGGCAAGGTTATAGCCTTAGATTCTTGCCGAAAGTGGGACTCTTTGAAATTGTTTTATTTTTGTTAAAATGTCAAGGTTATAGCCTTAGTTTTTTGCCAAAAGTGGGACTCTTTGAAATTGTTATATTTTTATTAAAATGGCAAGGTAATAGCCTTATTTTCTTGCCAAAAGTGGGACTCTTTGAAATTTGAAATATTTTTGCTAAAATGGCAAGGTTATGGCCTTAGTTTCTTGCCGAAAGTGGGACTCTTTGAATTTGGAAAATTTTTAGTCTTTTTGTAAAGCTATACCTCTAGTATGTTGCTGAAAAGGAGGCTTATTGAATTTGGAAAACTTTTGGTAAAAGTGGGAGGCTATAGCCTTAGCTATTACCTAAAAAGCATGCTTTTTGATATTATAACCGTTCATTCCAATGGTCAGCCCATAGCCTTAGCTTTTAACAGAGAACAATGATTATGATATTCGAAATATTTTTGTTAAAATGGCAAGGTTATAGCCTTAGTTTCTTGCCGAAAGTGGGACTCTTTGAAATTGTTATATTTTTGTTAAAATGTCAAGGTTATAGCCTTAGTTTCTTGCAGAAAGTGGAAACGTGAGATTTTTTAGTCACATTGTGAAGCTATACCTCTAGTATTTTGCTGAAAAGGAGGCTTATTGAATTTGGAAGACTTTTGTTAAATGCGGGTGGCAATAGCCTTAGCTTTTACCTAAAAACGTGCTTTTTGAAATTATAAGATTTACTTCCAATGCTAAGGCTATAGCCTTAGTTTTTAACAGAAAACAAGGATTATTAAATTTAAAGATTTAGGGCAGGAGTGACAAGTTATACCCTTAGTTTGTGTCCGAAATCTTGGCTATTTCAATTTGAAAGAATTTGTGTCCCATTGTAAGGCTATACTCTTAGCATGGTGCTGAAAAGAAGGCTTGTTGAATTTGGAAAACGCTTGGTATAAGTGGAAGACTATAGCCTTAGCTTTTACCTGAAAAACATGCCTTTTGAAATTATAACCTTTCATTCCAATGCTAAGGCTATAGCCTTAGCTTTTTACAGAGAACAAGGATTATGAAATTCGAAATATCTTTGCTAAAATGTCAAGGTTATAGCCTTAGTTTCTTGCCGAAAGTGGGACTCTTTGAAATTGATATATTATTGTTAAAATGGCAAGGTCTTAGTTTCTTGTAGAAAGTGGAAAAGTGAGTTTTTTAGTCACATTGTAAGACAATACCTATAGTATGGTGCTGAAAAGAATGCTTATTGAATTTGGAAAACGTTTGGTAAAAGTGCGAGGCTATAGCCTTTGCTTTTACTTGAAAAACATGCTTTCAAAAATATAAGCTTTCATTCCAATGGTAAAGCTATAGCCTTAGCTTTTCAAAAAGAACAATTATTATGAAATCTGAAGTATTTTTGTTAAAATGGCAAGGTTATAGCCTTAGCTTCTGCCAGAAATCTTGACTTTTTTAATTTGGATGCTTTTTGAAGGTGACATTGTAACGCTTTACCCTTAGCATGGTGCTGAAAAGAAGGCTGGTTGAAGTTGGAATACTTTTGATATACGTGGGAGGCTTTAGCTTTAGTATTTAACTGAAAGCCATGCTTTTTAAAATTATAAGATTTAATTCCAATGGTAAGGCTATAGCCTTAGCTTTTAACAGAAAACAAGGATTATGAAATTCGAAATATTTTTGTTAAAATGGCAAGGTTATGGCCTAAGCTTCTTTCCGAAAGTGGGAGTCTTTGAATTTGGAAGATTTTTAGTCACATTGTAAAGCTATACCTCTAGTATGGTAGTGAAAAGGAGGCTTATTGAATTTGAAAAATGTTTGGTGAAAGTGGGAGGCTATAGCCTTAGTTTTTACCTGAAAAACATGCTTTTGAAAATATAAGCTTTCATTCCAATTGTAAGGCTATAGCCTTAGCTTTTAACAAAGAACAATTATTATTAAATTTGAAATATTTTTGGTAAAATGGCAAGGTTATAGCCTTAGTTTCTTGCCGAAAGTGGGACTCTTTGAAATTGATATATTATTGTTAAAATGGCAAGGTCT
>JAYJMH010070834.1:0-11132 GCA_036873815.1 Phacellophora camtschatica | reverse complement strand
CTAGAGTTACTGCGGAGTGTATAACTACAGTTTTTCTAGAGTTACTTTTCTAGAGTTACTTAGTTACTGCTATATGTATAACTACAGGTTTTCCAAACTTACTGCGAAGTGTATAACTACAGTTTTCCAGAATTACTGCTAAGTGTATAGCTCCGGTTTTTCTACAGTCCCTGCTTACTGTAGTTATACATATAGTTACTGCTATATGTATAACTACAGGTTTTCCAGAGTTACTGCGAAGTGTATAACTACAGTTTTCCAGAATTACTGCTAAGTGTATAGCTCCGGTTTTTCCACAGTTCCTGCTTACTGTACAACCACAGTTTTTACAAATTTACTTGTTTGTGTATTACTTTATTGTTAGTCAAAAGACTTTCAAATGACTAATTATGATGACTTTAATTTCGTATTCTCATGCTGTCTATTTTAATCATTGAAGAGTTAGCAATTAATTCTTGCTAGAAATATAAGAATTTTTCTTGTAATCTAAATCTTTTAACCAACATTTGTCCGATTGTCAAATTTAGAGGCTCATCAATTGTTTTGTTATTTTGAAAAGGCAAGCTCTTTCTTAAAGCGGGACTGGTTTTATTGAAGAAGACATTTACTGCCAAATTGCTACTTTGCTAAGGAATATAACGCTTTCCTTTAACTTGAGAAAAAAGTATTTATTGCTTTAAACTAACAATATAAATATATCATCTTTAACAGCTAACGAATTGGGACCTTTTGACTGGTGGGGGTTTTACCAAACGTTATAGTTATGACCACATTTAAATATCAATATGAGGTTTCATATATGTGTCAGTTACTTGTTTCTTTGTTGTTTTCAGATGGACATATGTCTTGGAAATTCAGAGTGTTCCAAAACACTTAGTGCACGTTTGTCTAAATATGAGAAATAGACAGCAATATACCAGGCTCCCATTTTGTTGTATTTTTAATGCCAAGGCTCTAAATCAAATTTTGATATATTTCCCAATGAAATTGTTGACCGTTTTTGGAATAACGAGCATTAAAAGTCAAAATTTGAGTAAAAGCTGAAACCAGAGCCTGAAAATCTATGGTATCTACAGTGAAATGTAAATTTTTTTTATGTGAAAACGAGGAATCTTATATTAAGCCTTTTGCAAATGTCAAAACAAACGATCCTGAATATGAAAATTCAGTATGCATGCAATTGTTATCAGCATAGACGCAAATTTCCCTAAAGTATTAAAAAATTTATGAGAAAATGTCTGGTTTTAGATTTCACTCAAATTTTGAATCAATTCGACTACTTTTCGGAAATCCAGATTTTTTGATTCAGATTTGATTGCAATTTAGGAATTAGATCGTAACTTTTGGTGTGAATGTTAATTTTTTTAGGAGAAACTTTGAGGGACGGATTCAAAATGCTGTTTTGAATGCACCTCTTATGCTTCAGATGTTAACAAATAAAGAAGACCTTTTTTAACTTGATTATAAAACTGATTATTACTATATCTTTAACAACATGCCTCATTTTAACAACTTGTAAAGTACTTACAAAAGACTATTTATTCTCCAGTTTTATGGAAAAATTTAGAAACTGTACTTGATTATGAGAAATTAACATTAAACTTAATTAATATGATGATAATTACCAATTATAATTACAATGATAAGTGAAAGAAATAAAGCAATTAAAATCATTGTTTTTACTGATTAGGATGCGTTGAATTAACGCTAACTTTTAAAAACGCGTTAATTATTTCCAGCGTTTATTTCCTGGAATAAGATATGTTGGGATCATTACTGTAAATTCACTAAACAAATGTGTTTTAACGGATTAAAAATACATTGGTAGCGTTAAAGATGTTGCCACTAATTAAATTTTAAATTCACATAAAAGCTATTTTTAGTGGAGATACCATTATCTTTCTTTCTTCTGATCAGTTGTAAGAATAGATGGAATTTTCATCGAAAACCTTTACAATGAGAAAGTAAATTGTTTTGTGTCTTTGTCAACTTTGTGTTCGCGTTTCTCGACAATATGAGAATTTATATGATGAAAACAGTTACATTTGTTACAATGTATTATATTAACAATTGAAGTTTATTGAAAGCTGTACATCTTTTCCAAACAATTTTACACTGTCTGCGTTTTTCTTCTTCTGTTAACGTCCCATTCCGCAACAGCTTTGTGGACATGACGGGGCGCACGTTGGTGGTGCACAAGGTGGGGGACACATCATTGGGGGTGGCGGTGGTGGCGGTGGTGGTGGGGGAGGTGGTGGTGGTGGTGGGGGTGGAGCACAACATGTTGGTGGACAGGCCGGGGCACAAGCCGGGGGAGTGCACTGAGGTGCGCATGGCATTGGCATTGGCATTGGAGGAGGGGGTGGAGGAGCACAGCATTGTTGTGGGCAGCTTGGGGCACAGGCTGGAGGAGTACACTGGGGGGCACAAGGCATTTGTGGTGGAGGAACCATCGGTGGGAGCTGTGGCGTACAGCACTGAGGTGGACACGATGGTGGAATGCAGAGCTTTGGACAGAACATAGGGCAGTTAGTTGGGTAGCCTGCGATTCTCTGGGCCATCATTGATATGTTGTCCATGATATTTTTCGCTTTTGCTTTTGTAGCTACCTGCTGTTCTGGTCCCATTTGGGCCAATGTTTGTGGTTGGGGTGGCATTCCCATAGGTGGCTGCTGACCCATTGGTGCTTGCTGTCCCATTGGTGCTTGCTGTCCCATTGGTGCTGGTCCTTGTGGCATTGGTGCTGAATTTCTCTGATCAGAATTTTCATGTTTGTTTGGGTTGAATTTCAACGTCAACGGTTTGAGACGCGTAGACCCTGCGGGGCAGCAGTTTTCTGGACATTCAGGAGCACAAAGTACTTCGCATGTTTTGGGGCACTTAAGCGGGTTATGGCAGCATCTTGTCGGGCAATATGGATGACAAATCCACATACATCCCCATGGACAATCGAACCCAGTCGGAAGGAGAGATTTTGATTTTGATTCTGAAACTGAAATATATGAAAGTTATTGCTTGCATGATTTTAACCTTGTTCACAATTATTTTGACTGAATTACGTCAAATTGAATTATGTCAATTAAATCCATATAAATTCTTGTTAAATGTTTTGTTTGAAGTAGCTTGTCAACTTCGAGTTAAACTGAACTCAAATTTATGAATGCTCTAGAAATGTTGCCACTGACGAAAAGGTAGCTAAATTAATTAAATACAAACGTTTGAATCAAAGATGAATTTTCAACAAGTTTGTGACTGACTCAATATCAATAAAATTTGATTATACGAAAGTGGGAAGTAAACTTTAGCAATTCAACTTTTTTCGTCAATTTTTGAATACTGTTGCTATTTCATGTGCAATATTTGCAAACAAATTGTTGGCACCTCTGGTAAAACAAAATTTCTTTTACTCAATATGGCAAGAACGGATTTCTTGTTTTCTTGAACGAATTTGATCTACATATTTTTAAAATGTTTTCACTTACTAAAATTTGGCAATACTTTCAAATCTATTTTTTGATTGTTATTTGTTAATTATTTTAAAGCCACATGGACATTTATTATTGTCGATTGTGAATTGTTGTCAGAATTGCAAGGATGGTTAATAAATTTTAGTGCTAAAAGGTGATTAATATAAGCATTGGAAGATCCAAAAAGAGAAATCAGTATTATTTACATAATCTATTTGTTTTATTTGATATAGTGTATCGGCGGAATTTATCAGGTAGCGGGTATCTCAGGCAGTTGCAGTTTTGAACAACCCAAACATCACACAGAAATCAGAACTTTCTTTTCTTCCTAGATCATTTCTTTTTCATTTTGAACGGTTAGTAATGTTTGTGTTATATTTTTGGTTTTTCAAAAGTTGCAAGTGCTTGAGATACCCCACTGCCTGATGAATCCTGCCGACACCCTAATCGGTTTAAATTAATGACAAAGTAAAATCTACAAATCTTTTAGATTGTGAATTTCTTTAAACTTATAAAGGGTTAACTTTACCAACAACGCTGTGTTCAATTGCTAAAACTAACCAGATTGGGATTGCCCTTTTTTAGGTATAACCAACAAACTGGAAGCGATGCCGGATTTGTAAAGCAAGAAGGCAAAAGTTGACATTTTAGAAAATCTGAAAAACTTCCTTAAAATACTTCGTACTAAATGAACAAGGGTAACAATTTTGATTAATCTTTACGCTGGTTTCTGCTGGTCACAACAAATTTTTAGTGCAAGATTTCCACTATCGTGAGTGTTTATTATCTGAAGATTTACCACTACTACACATTTTGCCTGGAAGCCCCCAACGAAAGTCTGCACCCCTAAGCCCTAAGACTCTTACGTCGTCCCTGCTTACTTCATGGTTCTAATTTACATTTTTATCTATTTACAACAATGTTTGTTACATGCTCCATTATAAGTGCCTATCTAACTCTTAAAGACAATATATCCCTTCTTTAGATTTTGTACAGAAATATAGGCTGAACGTTTATATGACAAGCAAGTTATCTTGCCTCGCCTCGCCTGGCCGAGATGATATATCGCTTTGCTGAGTTAACATATATTTCTCTTGATATAAAGGGTCACAAGCGAGTTAATTTGATCTGCCAAAGTAAGTGATTGTAGAATGCCTCATGCGTTAAACTCTTTGGTCTAGTTTTTCCCGAGCTTTTCCGGCTTTATGTCAACACGCACCGAAACGAGTTACACTACTGACTTTGGGATAATGTAAACCCAAAAATTTATCTTGGCTGAGCGAATTAGCTTGCCAACCGATATATTGACTCTCCATATAAACAGTACTTTAATGTATTTGACTTACCATGTTCTCCAGAACCACTTCCACTTCCAGATCCAGACATCTCAATTTCAGGTAGTGGTGTTTTTACCATGTTTAATGGCTTGACCGGTTTTGCCAGTAATTTTGGTTTTGCTACTATTTCTTTGACATGCACATCATTTGCACTTAATGGCGATTGGGGTTTCGTTGCTTGGAAGGTTTTCACAAGATTACTGTTGTCAACGTTTTTTTTTAATTTTCGAACTTTCTCATCTATTTGTTTTGCAAGCTCTTGGAACTTTTCGAACGGGGCGGCAACTGTTTGTGGTGTTTTTTTATCTTCTTTCTTGTGAAAACTTTTGCTGCCTTTTTTCGGAGCTTTTTTGTGTACTCTTTTGATCTTCTTTACTTTTTTGTGTGCCGATTTGTCTGATATCGATTTCAATATCGTTGCCGATACTGGATTTTTCGATATCATTTCATTCGTTGCTTTTGTGGCTTTTTCTGGTTTGTGCTTTGGCTCATCTTCCTCACCTGTGAGTATTACAAAAATAAACTGTAATTGTTTATCATTTTTTTGACCAAAAATCAACAAAAGAGAGAATTTTGTAGATCGAAAGATTGCGATTTCCAACATGACAATGCTAAAAATTGCGATTTCAAAAGCGATTTGTCACTGTAAAAAATAGATTTCAGCACCTTCAACGCAGCCAAGCAAATCATAATAACCGAATTCATCTCAGAGTGTTGTCATTTATGAAACCGCAATGTTTTTTTTTGACAAAATTCCACCCGATTCTAAAAATTACGAATGGAGGACTACCGTAATCTAATAAATGGCTAGTCTCAAAAAGACGCCTTCCTTCAATAAATTATTTCCTTTCTTTGCGAAAATGACAATCAAACGCCACATCGAGCGGCCTTCATTAGGAGTAGGAAACCTGTAGAAAATACAGTTATGCATAGTTATAGATTTTTAAACATAATTATATGCTTTACATAAACATTGAAATACAGTACGGACGTGAAACTTTTCAAATTTGGTTTAAGATTCTTGAATTCATAACTATCTACCAAGAAATATTTCACCATTAAATGTCGATTGTGGAATAAATAAAGACCTTTCTTTAACAAACGCCCCACCGAGCTTCCTATATTAGAAAAGCTACAGAAAAAACAGTTACATATGGTTAATAGCAGACATTGAAATATATAAAAGTATCTATCAAATCAATGAATTCTACCCAATAATTTCTTCCAAATATATCTTTTTAATAAAGGCATATTTTAGTGAAGTGTCCAATTAAACCTGTCTATCTTTATTTGAATTTGATTAGTTGATGAACGCATTTCTGCATGTCGTTTATTTACATTTTTTTATACGGTGGTTAAACACTCAGATAATATTTACAGGCAAGTTTTTCAATTTTCCCTGCCACTGAAGATTTTTTATTATAAGTGAACTACCATGTAGTCCAAAAAACGTTCCGCCGTCGTTTGTTGGCTACCCTACAAAATTATGTTCATTACCAGACCGTAAAAATAATTTTCCCAAAAAAAAGCTTAGATTTTGAGAGATCTAGATTAAGTCTGTTTTTATTTTTGTTATTTGGGTGCCTTAGAATCATCGAAAAAAGTTTATTCATGTATATAAATCCAAGTTAATATTTCGGGCATCTTTCTGTGTTATTTTGTTGGCCTATGTAACACACATAATTCGCATAAAAGCCGAGAGAACGGTGGGCATTTTTATCTGTATGTAGATCACGAAAGCGAAAGTTCGTGCGCAATAATTATTTTGATAAAATTCATACCTATTGTAGGATCGTCACCATACGCCCCTGGTAAGCTGTCCGCGGTAATAACCTCGTGTTTTTTCAAAATTTTTATGTCTTCGGGAATGAGCTCTTTTGGTTTTCCTACTTGTATTAACGATGGTTTGAGTTTAGACTTATTCTCGTCGGTTTTTTTTGCTTTCTTAAGTGTCTTTTTCTTTTTGTCTTTAGCAATTTTTTTTGCATGCTTTCCTGCTAGTTTTATTTTTTCCTTATCTTTATCGTCGTCAACTAACTTTTCGCTAGGTCTATTCGTTGCTGGACTGCTTTTCTTTTGATCAAGTTGCTTAGATTTTGACGCTTCTGATGACTTGACGCCTATCGAGAAATAAAAGTTCTTTTGATTTATGCATTGAAAGTTTTTGATAATTAAAATGTGGAATTTTGTTTGTCAAAGTCATCTTACATTTGTCTTCTTAGGAAACCTCAGCGCATTTGGTCGAAAGCGAGGTGATAATATAAACGTGTTTCCTTAGGAAACGTCATGGTATTTGACCAAAAGAAAAGCGATAATATAAGCGTCATCTCTATTTGCATTTAAAAAGTGCAATTTTGCTTACTTTGGTGATATGTCAATTTGTCTTATAATTTCAAAACTTATTCCAAAATTATTATTTATTTAAAAGTGAGTCTACTTTAACTGCGTTTTTATGAAAAGGCTACCCAGAAAGCAGATTGTTTTACCGTTAAATGGATAATGTCGTGTGTTTGTATTTTAAAACATAGATCAAAAGAAGTTGCATCTTACCCGACTTTTTATGACTCTTTCCATGTTTCTTTGCTTCACTCCATTCAAATATTAAAACCAAGGCGAGAACGCACATCAACCAAAACTTTAATCCGAGCCTCATCTTGACGAATAGTTTTCAGGCCTATTTCCCGACAACAATTCTTGATGATATTTCTCGATATTACAGTAGGCAAATATTTCGAATAACTTTTGAGCCTAACGCTGTGCGTTTCTTTGTAGGCCTATGTTTAGAGGCTTAGTGTGGGACCTGACGTTTTGATCTTACAACCAGGTGGCTGCTGGTTATGTATATTAAGCGATTGGATCTACAAGCGTCCATACATGTTACGATTGCAAAAATCATAGCTGTTACAAACCACCTGAACGTTTCTTCTTTGTTTCGACGAGGAACGGATGGTTTTTTGACTCCAATCTGTTTGCTTTGCTTTTATGTGTTTGCCACTTTCCATGTGTCTTTTCGTCGTCTGTCTTATATTTAAAAGCATTTTTATTGATTTTATACTGCGTAGCCCAAAAATGTCACCACGTTTGCAAAGCCCTTTTGGAAGAGCTTGTGTTCATAATTTTTTTTATTGAATTGGACATAGGAGGCAATTTATAGTTTGATATCTAGTTTGCCAAAATCTACACAATAATCATTAAGTGGATAATTACAAAATTATCAACTCGAAAACGCCTCCATAGCAGCTTTGCAAACATAGTAAAAAAAAATTTTTAGTCTTCCGGTATATTTTTTAAGTTTTCCTGGTATAACTTTATTGTTTAAAGTTGAGGGGAAAGTTCAGGCCAAGCCTGAACTATGGTTAATCGACATTATTTTCTAGCTTTCATAGTTGTGTATTTTGATTTGATTTAACATTTAACATCATAGCGTGTTCAAATTTTGACAATAGTTGCTTGAAGAAAATGCGGCTGGGCTTTCCTCCTTATTTACCTTGCCCAGGGGTGTGGGAATATTTCTGTATACCAGTTTGTGAAGTGAATGGTGACGCATATATTTTGCGGGGATCTAATGCAATAACCGTTGTGTTGCCTGAGGTGTTTAAGGAGTTCTGGCATAGCCTAGCCGAAACAATTCTATCTGGATTCCCCTGAGGCGTCGCGTGATAATCCTTTCCGCTTGAGATGCAACCAAAAGATACCGCACGTACGACTATGTACTATGTAAACGATGAAACAAAAAACATTTATTTGGTCAAAACATGTAACTATGCTCGCCTCAGGCATCAACAAAAATTTATTTCCCCAACACTAGTGCCCAGTCCCCTTCAGAATACTTATCACTGTTACCAAATACTAAATTAACCTCACTTCAAAAAAACTTTGTTCTTGTCAAGTCACCAAAAGTTTATTCTGTTCCTAAAAGTATAATGAATCGCAGATGTAAAACCAAAAGTTTTTCCCACCCACCCACAACCCGTATAGTTATATTTCGTTATTTCTTGTATATTATATCTATTTACTTAAGCTTTTTACGGTTATTAGTTGATTAAAGAATTAGTTGTAATTAACATCCGTGGACAATCGGTAAACGTTTTGATTGTTTTGATGACCACAAAGGTCAATTTCGAACATTTTAAATTTATACTTCGTTTTATTGTAAAGGAAATGTATGGCGGGAAGTGTGCAGTAGCGACACTTTTCCCCACGATCAACTCAGAAAATTCTTCAGTACTACGGCAAAGTTTTCGATCGTGGGTTTCCTCGTCGCTGCAAAGATTCTTGCCAATAACAGTGCTGAGTGTCCAAATATTACGTTGGCTGTTGGTCACCATGAAACATTTTTCATTTATTTCACTCTATCCTCTATTACTCGTTACAGTTCTTCAAATTTTCAAGTAATTTAAAGTTAGGCGAAAGCATAAAATAAATAAGAAATGTAATAAGAAAAAAATTTAAAATATCATTACCAGTTGCCATTGTTAACTTCTGTGTGTGTTTTTCTAAGACAAAAAAAATTGCATTAAAAAGATACAACATTTGCATTGAGTGTGATTAGTTTCCACATGCCATAGTCCATAACCCAGACCCCATGACCCTAAATTTGGCTTAACCTCTAAACCAAAGACCTGGAGATTTTGGCCGAGGCTGCGTTGTGGAATCTTCTGAATCATGGCTTTGTAAATAGAAAAGCCTAATTTATGAGAAATTCCCAGCACAACAGAACATTTTTAGTTTTTACTGCGGAGGAGCGAAGGTCTGGAGCAGAATATAATCTGTCTCTATGGCGAGATTAACTTTCTGTCCGAATGGAAAATTTTTTGTCATGCCTCTGGAAAGCGAAAATTTCTTTTGTTTGAAGTTTTGTTTGGTGCTCCAAAATCATGACACGGTTATGTAAATGTCATTTTGCTGGGTGAACAAGTTTGTTGTCACGTTGAATTGGTACAGTGTTGAAGATCATGACACGAGAACATAGTCTAAGAAAAGTTTGAGAATTTAAGTGGAAAGCAAAGTTGGGCTACTTTGTCGGCCTTTCTTTCTTTCTCTTTTATTTTGTTATTGGTAGGAGACATTGAAAGGAACCTTCACACTTGTTCCTGAGATGGAAATTTTAGTGTCAAATCACGTGGAAGACAGTGTGCTTTCATAATAACTAGTGTACATTGATAACCATCGTGGATTGCCTGTTGAAAATTGAACCTCAGAAACGATTGATCACATATTGTACGTTGGTTGGAGACACACAAAAAATATTTACAAGATTTGGGGAGGGGTTTAATTTCTGATGCTCCAAATTTATCAGTTGATCATCTACCAATGACAGTTAGTTGGACTCGATGATCAACGATTGAGGCACACAAAGGAAACAAATTACTTTCCTTGCCATCAGAGGTGCATTCAATGCACTTAGGCTCAAAGATTCACTGGTGAATGAAAACGAACATTTAAGAACCTTTTGCTAGCGAATGAAAAATTGCTAAGAAACGTTTGAAATTTTTAGTGAAAATTGCATGATGCTTAATGATTTTACTGGAGTGGACATGATGTTAGATGATTGATTCAGTGAAGACTTTTTATCCTGTACAATATATACCCAGTTTTTGTTGAAAAAAGAATGCATAGTAAAAAAACGGAATCTTTTATATACAATTAAGAAACTTTTCAGAAACTTTTACTGTTGAAAATTGTTAAAAGAGGGTCCAATATTAAAAAACTTTCACTAATGGAGCCTTAGCCAGGTTTCATATAAAAAAAAACGTGTATTGGCGCAAGCATTTAGTGAAAATTATATAAATCAACTGAAATTCAATTAACATGAATTGAAGTTTTGACGGGCTACCATAAATCGTGTACTACACCAATTACGATTATTAAAGTTGAGATCAAATTTCTTGCTCATATATTGATCAAATATTGATCAAAAGCTTGAGAACGCATGGATAAAGAGTCCCGTGACCTCCGTGAATCAAAGAGACTCTTTCAGTTTTCACGCGTTTTAGGTTTTCAGTTTTCACAGTTTAAGGTTGCTTCTGAATTAAGGCTTTTCATTTCTTTCCGAAGTATGAAATCATTATTTGACAACAATAGACGATTGCGCTAAAGATGGCCGACCGCTATTTTACGCAATGCATGACGGAAAAAAGTTCCATGTCAACAAGCGCTTACATAGCAACGCAAATTTACATGTAGCTGCGATAAAATGCAGAATGAGAATCGAACGAAAGTCACAAATTTCTAGGCCACGGAGATTGTTTACAGTTGCAAGCGAAGAAATAATACGAGATACATAGTCATAAACAATAATTTTTACGTCGCATTTATTTTTAGTAGT
>JAYJMH010070823.1:0-11134 GCA_036873815.1 Phacellophora camtschatica | reverse complement strand
GAACCGCCAAAAATTCTCATCACGTGATAAAAATCTTTCTATTGTTTATTTTTCTATATATACAAACAACGTCTTTTGCGTGAAAACCTAGAAATTTAATAAACCTATTAAAATATGCAATAAAAAGATTAGTGAAGATGTATTTTGAGATAAGTAAACGAAATCAAAGATATATATAGTGTTTTTTCCTGGTTTTTATTTCAGTAAAACCGATCAAACTCAAACCTGCGTAACTCGAATTCTGGGTTAAGTGTTGTGTAAATTCCTTGAGAGCTTT
Organism: Phacellophora camtschatica; assembly: GCA_036873815.1. Lineage (NCBI taxonomy): Eukaryota > Metazoa > Cnidaria > Scyphozoa > Semaeostomeae > Ulmaridae > Phacellophora > Phacellophora camtschatica. Next base: position 10,857 of record JAYJMH010070823.1, on the reverse strand, counting down.
CAGTGGTGATTTAGCCTTGGTTATCTTAAAGATCTGCTATCTAGAACACATTTTTTATTTCCCTTGAGATTTCGAGATTGCGTAGTTCAACTGCACTGTGTATTGATCGATTCCCCGTGGAATAAACTTTTACTAGAGTTGTCTTGTATATCTCTTGAGAGCTTTCAGTGTTCAATTAGCTGTGCTTTAGTCATCCTGAAATCTTGCTATCCTTGAGAGTTCCAAATATAACGGTGTTCAACTGTATGTTTGGTTATGAGTGGCCCTTGACGGGAGTAACGTAAAACCTACCAGAAAACAACACAGGTAAACAAGGGAGTATTCTGCCGAGACTAGACTTAACCTCTTCAGTGTTCGTTTTGAGTTTAGCGCAAAAACGGATACTTTCCTTTTCGGCTAATCAAGGTTTAGCTGTAATTACTTGATTTCCGTTTGTAGATCGAAGTGATTTTGGAGAAGATGTCGCAAAACTTTATTACAAGTGGGTAGCACTGTTTGTTGCGATTGCTGATTATTGCGTCGAAGGAGGCGCTGAAGAATACATCAGAGCTTTAATCTCTAATGAACGGGTATGTTTGTTTGCATCTTTATTTCATAAGGGTTTACTTTTTAACCTTTTACCCTCGGATTTATTTCTCAGAAACAGGCAAATCCTATTTAGGTTTTAAATTCCAGGGGGTAGCATGAACAAACGACCTTACAGTAGAGCTCTAGAGATAAGCTCTAATTGCAACCTCCGAACTGATTTGGTTTTTATGTTTTCCAAACCTAGTAATTTCTGAAAACGGTAGGTTTCCGAAAAAAAAATCCAAAAGTTAAAAAACAAGAATTCTGAAAATCCAAAATTTTCTTGAAACTATTGTTACCAGGCACCAAACGTTGGCGTGTCTCTTTGCAACAGTGGCAAGTTTCCTGGCAACTTTGAATTATCGGAAACCTTTTGCTTTCAGGAGCAGAAGACTTCCGAGGAGCTTCCAAACCTACCACCGTTTTTAGAAGATTTGAAGAACACGAATTCCAAAAATGATGGCTGCCAAAAAAGAATTGGCATTAAAAAACTCACCCAGAGTGGAAAATTTCGCCCACGCCTGCTTCCGGAAAATATAAAGTTTTAGTTGTTTATTAGTGGGCCACATTTCCCATTCCCGTTCCACATTTCCCGTTCCACATTCCCCATTCCCGTTCCACATTCCCCATTCCCGTTCCACATTCCCGGAGTGAAAGGGTTCATTTTTTCTTGGCAGACAATTACAATTACTATGTCAATCCTTGCTTTTCAATATCATAAGTTTCTTGCGTATTATACTAATCTTTTTGAACGAATATTTTTGAACGGCCAAAAAATCATTTAAATTGTTCACGGCTATGTTTGATCAGAATGTTCATCCCATTGCAATCTTAGTATTCCTAAAGTAGCTTATCCTATCTAAATTTATTATGAAATAAGTTCGTATTTAAATTTCTGAAAATGATTAAAAATATTCAGTACCCCTTTATAGTATGAATTTCTTGGTATTCGTCTATGGGAAATATTACTCATCCGGGGGTTAGCGAACTGAAAGGTTTTGTTTTGTTTTTCTTTTATTATTCGCACTTTGACAGGCAACGCGTTTTCTCAACAATGTGGACCCATCTATGCGTTCAATGGTTATTGAAATGACTTTAGGCAAGCTAAGAAGTGCTGCTGCTAATGGTCCACCGATTGACTTGGAAGAGGTTAAAACAAAGCTTGTAAAAGTAGAAAAAGGAAAAGAAAAAGAAAAAGAAGTAACAGCCAGTGTGAGTTGTCTGAAATTTTGTTTGAAATTTGAAAACGATGTAGCAGCTATTTGTTTTATAACTGTTAATTTGTTGTTGGTTTTTCCGATATGTTTACAATACGAACATGTATTGATTTTGTAAAATGAGGCGATTGTAAAATGTACGAAAAGCAACAAACGTTGTCATACGGCGGTGTTCTTTAGCTTAAGTAGTTGAAACTAATACAAATATGCAAATTTTTATTGGTTTGGTAACATAAATATTATTTCTTCCGACCCTTAGGATTTCTCTATATCAATTGGCCATGTTCATATTATGTCTACTATTCCCAAAACAACATTTTGCATCATGGTTAAAATCGCCGCTTTTCATAAAAGCCACAAATTCGACCTATTTTTATTCTCGGAAAAATCCCGAAAATAATAAATATTCAAGTTAATGTTTTAGCTTTTAAACAATCTTTGAATCACTTCAAACGGCTGATTTTATATAACCTGTCAGAGGATTTTATATAGCCTCTTTTTGGGTCACCCGCTAATAGCGATGTAAAGTGTTATTTTTCAAATTGATAATTTATGAGTGTTGTTTTGAAGGCAATATTTTAAATATACTTAACAATTTTTAATGTCACAATATTTTAACATGCATTTTTTAACTTTTAGTCCTCAAACGCTTCAAACGCTTCAGCATCTTCAAATGGAGAGAAGAATCAGAAAGAGAGAATGGATGTTGATAAGAAATGGGCAGAATTATATGGCAATGCTAACCATGTATCAAGTGACGAAGAAAGTTGCCCGTCCACGTCATCAGAAGATTACCAAGAGTGGCATCGGCATGTTCCTCCGGTATGTTTCTTCAGATACCGCAAAATTTAGCTCTTTAAAGTTTAGCTATTTTGCTTTTTTTTTTACATACACTTACCAAAATCTACAAAGGCAAACACAGAACATACATAGCAACCCTGAAGATACATAGCAACCCTGTGGAAAAATAAGTAAAATATTTTTACAATTGACATCAGACAATAAATTTAGAGTTGCATGGAGAACAGAACATTTGAGTAAAAGGGAAAGTGTTTTTGAGACGTTTATAAATTCGAGTACAAGTGGAATCCGTGAGCTGTCGTATAAATTTGAAGAATGATCATTCATTTCCAGTTCATGATTTGTCATTAGAAAAACCTGCTTACTAATGCTACTTGGAAGTTTAAAATTTGAAAATGTTCACTTATCAAACTCCCAAGTCGGTATTGGAGCAACCAGGTTGTTTTAATGTCAAATCATGTACTGAAAATGAATTGCGTTTTTTCAAATTGACTTAGAAGCTCACAAATGTATTGCAGTTTTGATTTCCAGTTTTTGGCAGGTAGACACGATCGCAGATGACTGGATGATATCTTAAACTCCAAATGCGCCCTTTGGGCGTCTTTTTGAACACAATTTGAGATTTGTAGTTTCACGGATTTCGATCTACAGCCCCGCAAACGGAGGTATTTTTTTTGGGTCACCTGGTATATTTAAAAATATCAAAATCTACAAGATTCGTTACTTTTTTGTTTATTTGATTACAGCAATGACTATTTTCAGACATTTTACAGCATTTTGTTATCGCATTTGATTATGAATTAAATAAATTTATTTTTATATTGCTTTCAATTTGATAAAATCAGTTTTCTTCTCTACATTTCGACAGGAATGGGTAGCAGTAATAACAAAAGACGCAAAAAGACAGAGAACTCAAGCATCGCAGAGGCCTTTTAGTGATGCATACTACAACGGCATGCCACCAAAAAGACGGAAGGTAGTAAACTTTGTGTTGTGTTGTGTTGCGCATTTTATTGCATATTGCGCATTTTTAAATACTGAAATTTGATACAACAGTATGGGGTCCTAACATTGTGCACATTTATCAAAATAAATGTTTCTTACAAAAATGGAATACATAGAAATAAAAAGATAGATGGAAAAATAGATAGAAGATTCCTTCGAAACAATCCTAATTCAGAAATCATTCAAAAATCAATCATTCAGAAATCACCCAACCGTGTGAAATCGCTGTATATACAAACAATGCAAAATTTGAGGCAATGCAATCATCATTGCTTTGATGGCGAAAGGAACACGCTGATTATAAAACGGATTTTCAAAAATTCTACAAGTAAATAAAGGAAATTGATATCTGCATTAAATATTCATGAAAACATTGAACAAAATTGAAAACGTTCAAGCATTTTCAAAACTCGGAAAGTTTCTTCCTCCCCGATTTGAGCTTGTTTGCGACGCTACACCCATCCCCGCTCTCTATTGTGAAAACTCAACACTGTGCGTATCTGAATATCAGAAAAAAATATTTTTTTCAGGTATTCACTGAGGAATCTCAGAATAGTTTGGAACTTAAAAAGGCTGTTGAAAATTCAATAAAATCTGCAAGCGTCGAGCCGACGTCGAGTCATTCAGGTATGCAGTGGTTCATCCTTTAATCTCCAATGCTATTACAACATTTTATATTTTTCATTGATGCCAGGATATATGTTGGCGTTTAGATCAAAGCCAAGATACGGACACGCGCCATCTCTAGTTATATGACAACTAAGAAGTGGTAAATACTTTTTGTTTTTGAAAGTTACAATATGTATTTTAAAAACAATGTTATTTGTTTTTCTCTATTTAAGTTCTGTTTAATGTTGAATTTTTGAATTTGAATTTGAAGTTACGAATTTATTTTTTAACAGCTTTATCGAAAGATCTTGAAAATAGCGAACTGCAGGAAGCTTTCAAAGAGTCTTTCCGAAAAGACTCCAAGAAACGACTTGAAAAGGACCCTGATTACAAACCTGAACGATTTCCAAAAAGCGATGAGTATTACTTCTCAGAAAAATAACTCAGCTTTTATATCTTTAAATTTTGAGATTATTGCGTTTCTAGTATTATATGTAAAAAAATACAGTTGAGCATCAACCATGAAGTAACCAGGTTTTATGATCATTAATGGCTACTAGCTGATCATTAATTATGGTTAGTTGATCGTTAATCATGTTTGGCTGATTATTAATCGTGATTAGCTCATCAGCAATCAAAGGTGGTCAACAATCATGATTAGTTTACCAGCAATGATGTCAAAGTGATCACCAGTTATGTATCATTTATGATTTGATTATCATCAATCATTTTCAGCTGATCATTAATCAGGATTAGCTTGTCAGCATTCATAGTTAGCTGACCATCAATCATGGCTAGCTGTTAGTAATCGTGGCTAGCTTATCATAAACCATGGTTTGCTGATCATTAATCATGGTAAGCTGATCATTAATCAGGATTAGCTTGTCAGTATTCATAGTTAGCAGATCAGCAATCATAGCTATGTGATCACCAATTGTGATCAGCTGATCATCAATCATGGCTAGGTGACTGATGATCAATCAGCGTAAAAATCGATACTGATTCAACGACAAGATAATGTTTTTGCTGGATATATCTCGTCTTTTTCTTGAATTTCAGACAATATTTTCTCAAAATTAAAATGATACATTTGCATGATAAGGCTTGAACACTAAAACAATTTCTTAGCGAAGCTGATTACTGGGAAAATCGATGACAAAAATTAGTTTTATTGTCGATGTTCGTAAACATCTACTTGCTAAAATGCAGAAAATGTACTTGATTTTATCGACAGTATTTTAGCTTGAAATGTATTATTTTTTCTTCGCGATTATTTTTCCAGGTATTATTTTATAATATCTACACCATAATATTAAAATTTAAATATTAAAAGAGTTTGAAATTGGTTTACTTGTTGTCTAAAGCACCTTAACATTTCTTCGAATATGTTTTCATTTTAACTGAATGCTTCTTGAACTTTAAAATCGTTTTACTAATTCTTTCATGTGTTCACGCCCGGTTTAATTTCTAGCAGAGAGTTTGGCTTCGAAACACAGCTTCGACACGGCTTCGAAACACAGCGCCGTAACCACTTGGCCACTCGATCCGTTTGATATACATAAGTGCCATCATTATATATATATACATGTCTATAATATTAGATAAAGACAACGAGTTAAGCTGTTACTTAAGTTTCTAAAGCTTTCGCAATCGTCAGGCAGCTAAGAATAATTATCAAAATGTATTTGCGATTGAGAAATCATGAAACTTAAGTAACAGCTTAACTTGTTATCTTTATTTAATATTTTTCTATATACATATATATTATGAATTAAATTAAACAAGTTATCATTGTCTTCTCTGCAGTTAAAGTGCTCAACACCGTGGAGGTAGAGCGATATAGAAAAATATTGAACAAAGATAACGAATTAAGCTGTTACTTAAGTTTAATGCTTTCGCAATCGTCAGGCAGCTAAGAATAATTACCAAAATGCATTTGCGATTGAGAAAGCATGAAACTTAATAACAGCTTAACTTGTTATCTTTATTTGATATTTTTTGTTTGTTTATATACATATATATAAAATCGCGAATAAAATATTGCTGAGATTAAGATCTCTGTGGCAGAGAATTCTTTTATTTTTTTCTGTTGTTGAGGACATTACTGGTGAGGAATTTATTCAAACCAATTTGTCGATGGATCAAACGAACTGTTGACGTTCATAAAAATAATTAAAAACTTTTCCTCAGCTTTGAAATTTTGTAAATTTATGCAGAGCAGCTGGTTTTTTTTATGTTTTTACATTTTAAGTGCAGCGTTTTCTTGATTTACGCATCTGTTTATTCCGAAATGGTAATTAAAAATCATACAAACAAAAACAACAAACTGAAATTGATCATTAAAAAAGTTAATCATATGTAATCTTGTTAATTTTTAAGCAATTTTCCAGAGTTTTTAGTTAACACCGTTTGTTAATGTACGAACGAAAAACGAATCACGGCAGCGAAACACTTTGCAGTGTAAACTGTGCTGTAATGTAAAATCATGGTCTGATCAAATTATCACGAAATTTCCATAATCTTTGTGAGTTTTAACTGATTTTTGTTTAATAGTTTTCACCTGTCTGTTCTTGTTTTTTAAATTGTTCAAAAGTAGCGAAAATCCCTGAAGGGACTGCCATATTGCGCTTTCTTTCAAATCTAGTGTGTGGAAAGGTTTAGCCAAGATCTTTTTAATTGATTTCTAATTTTCATAATATTCATTTTTAATAATTAGTTTGACGGGTTTTAAGCGGGTCCACATGGGGGGATAACACACCTTCAGGGACCGGTCATTAAATATGTTGGGGGAAAATTTATTTGAAATAAAAAAAATTCGAGACCCCGTAGTGTCGGCAAGACGAGTTAAAAACCCCCGCAGTCACCTTTTTTAAAGGATTCCCCTTTTTGACGGCAAAAATTGCAAAATTTGCAGACCCCCATTACAAGCTTCTAAAAATTTCAAGACTTCACAATTTCACCTTCCACATATTTTATTACCAGTGCCTTACTTCAGTTAAAAATCCAACCACGCCCTCAAATTTGAATTTAGTAACTACATTATATTTTAAAATGGTGATCAGTTAATTGTTGAGCGAGACGTTTCCATGTCAATTGTTGAAGTCTTTTTTCGCTCGCTAAGTTTAATTTAAAATGTTATAAGAAAAATATTCTTATTTGTAAATACATAATATATAAATAAATAATATATAATAGAGACACACATGATACACACAATAGTAGACAATATATAATAGAGACACGATAGGTAAATCTGAGATAAATGACATTAAATCCAAATTATACTAAATTGGGAGAAAACAGAATTACTAGTTTTACGGATTTACTGGGAGCCATGTTTTATTTGTTACCGGAGCTCTTTAACGAAATTTCGTGAAAATATTTTGCAGGAAAATTTTTAAGTAATAGCTAAATTATTATCATGGCAGAAAGGCAGACGTTCTGGCAATGTTCCGTATCCGGATGCTCTTGAATCCGGTCGGACCTGAATTTTCAAATTGAATATAACTGCTTTGGTATGATTTTCCTCCTCCGGTATGGTATTGGCTAAACTATCATCACATCTAAAAGAAAGCAGACGTTCTAGCAATGTTCCGCATCCGAACACTCTTTGAATCAGGCCGGACCAGAATTTTGAAGTAGAATAGAATTGCTTTGTATGATTTGCCTCATTCGGTATCGTATTGGCTAAACTATCATCACATCTAAAAGAAAGCAGACGTTCTGGCAATGTTCCGCATCCAGATGCTTTTTGAATCCGGCCGGACCAGAATTTTGAAGTAGAATAGAATTGCTGTGTATGATTTTTCTCGTCCGGTATAGTATTGGCTAAACTATCATCACATCTAAAAGAAAGCAGACGTTCTAGGAATATTCCGCATCCGGATGCTCTTTGAATCCGGTCGGATTGAATTTTGAAATAGAATAGATCTGCTTTAGAACAGACAGCTGCAAGATTGTTTAATCCAGGCAAAAAAGATGATCTGCCAGTTGTTGTTCACTTTTACCCTCATAGCGGAGGAATCACTGGTAGAAAGATGTCGTGTTCTGTTATCTTGCTGATTTTTGGTAAGCGCTTGAAATTTTGGTTTGAGCAAAAGGCGTTGCAAACATTTAATCGTCCAAAAGCTAATTTGAAAAATTCGTAAAGCACATTTCAATTAAATAATATTAACAAAACCGCCAACCTTTAATTTGCTTGCTGTAGACGAAGGTTATTTTCTTATTAGCTATTTTATTTATACCTTACACTTTGGTCGTGCATTTTTTTAAATCATATCCATGGACTTGCAATCATTTATAGAGAGATTATTTCTTGGACATTTAAAAGTAAATCAATGTAGAAAAGAGGAGACCTGTCCACACTGGGCCTTTAAGCCTGTCCACACTGGGAAAATCAAAACCTGGGGTGAACACTATGTTGGAATCATTTCATAATGTAGTGTGGATACTAGTATTTAACTTAGATTAGTTTTCGTAGTGTAGACGGGGATCTAGACCTCGGCATATGTTTCCACATTCTAATTCTTCCTTTTAGTTATCTCGCTTGGTCTTACAAATGGAATTCAAGATGAACTCTCCGCTCAAGAAAAGTTATTGGAAAAATTCTTTGCAAAAAACAGACGGATGTCAGAAATCATCCCTAAAAAGAATTTATTGGATATGAAACCTCTTGAAGTTAAAATGGGTTTCATCATCTCACATATTTATGATGTTGTAAGTATCTTATAATTTGTCTGCAAAACTTAACTTAACTAATGCCTCGCATTTTAGAAACTTATTTTTCAGATTTAAACTTATCGTTCACAAATATTTTCCATTGTTTTCTTGTTGTTTTAGATGTTTATTACAAGTGGTTTTTTAAATTCGGGGCCTTACTGTATTGGTTTTTGGATATCGCTAGCGATTAAATTTCATTGATAATTCAAAATCTTTGAAATTAAAAGCTTTAAAGGTATGCGAGCGTTTTTTTATACTTTGGCAATTTCATTGCTTGTTTATTACCATTAACACCTAGTTGCAAAGTTAATTTATCTTCAGGAGGGAGGCTTTGGGGTATTGGAGATCCCACCGTTTTAGGTGTTCGGTTATCGGTTTTTGCGTTGCTAGGTTACGCGTATGGTACTGTTTTGCGGATTCTGAATTACGTGCAGTTGCAGTTTTCTCTTAAATATATCCATTGGTTTGCGGTTTACAAGAAATAGCTGCTCTGGTTTTGGTTTTAATTACTCTATAACGAAATCTTCTACTAAACATGCCTTTTCGGTTTAAGCATCATGCTATCACTATGAGTCAGCAACTTTAGCTGATTTGGGTTTACTCTGTCTATTAAACGTGACTTAATGCCGTGTTTCATGTGATTATATACAAGACAAGCATGCTATCACTAAGAGTCAGCAACTTAAGCTGATTTGGGTTTACCCTGTCTATTAAACGTGACTTAGTACCGTGTTTCATGTGATCATTTACAACACAAGCATCATGCTATCACTAAGAGTCAGCAACTTAAGCTGATTTGGGTATACCCTGTCTCTTAAACGTGACTTAGTACCGTGTTTCATGTGATCATTTACAAGACAAGCATCATGCTATCACTAAGAGTCAGCAACTCCAGATGATTTGGGTTTACCCTGTCTATTAAACGTGACTTAGTACCGTGTTTCATGTGATCATTTACGAGGCAAGCATCATGCTATCACTAAGAGTCAGTAGCTCCAGCTGATTTGGGTATACCCTATCTATGAAACGTGACTTAATACCTTGAAGTCGAAGGAAGAATCAGGCGAAGGTAGAAATTTTAAAATCACGAAACAAATAATTTTCAAATTTCCTGAAACAGCGAGGCGCTATTTTAATTTACCTGGTCAACAGTAGTAGTTTAAACGCTGAAAATATGCAAACACATGCTGCAGAAAAATCGGCAAGACGCTTGATAAGGAGCGATTGAAATTCATCGTTTTCATTAAAACTTTTTCTAAAAACATTGTCAGGTTTTTTCTTTAAGATTTTTCAGTTGAAAATCCGAGAAAGAGAGGGTGCATGGGGGGGGGGGGTGAATGAAATGAGTCTCAGGATTGCTGTATTAAGTTTTTATCACAAATTCCATTGAAAGGCGTTAAGCCATGTTAAATAGGTAAGAAACAACCAAATCAGATGAAATTGCTGACTCATGGTGATAATGCATGTCTCCTCCTTCCCCACGTAAGTCAGTAAAATCTGCACTTAAGCTAGGTGATTGCATGATGCGCTGCTGTAATCAATTGTTTTGTAAATGATCACATGATAATAATAATAATGTACCTAAGTTCTCCATTTCGGAGCAGTTACAGTATTCTTCGACCTAAGGTTGAAGCGGTAACACAGGTATGGATTTTTATTTACGATAAAAATGCCTCAATAACTTTCCGAATTTTAAGTATATTTTCTGCGTCATTTTTAAATAGATTTTCTATTTTTGGAATTTTTTTTTAAATTTTCACACTGCCATATGTGTTCAATACTTTCTTCTTGATCTCCACACCTGCTGCATTGAGCGTTTTCGTACTTCTCTTTATAATTAGCCTTTAAATCATCAATGTTTGATTTTAACAACAGTAAATTTGGTCCTTTTTATGATTAATGTATTCTTTTTTCCAAAACAATTACTTTTTATTAGTCT
>JAYJMH010070812.1:0-11136 GCA_036873815.1 Phacellophora camtschatica | reverse complement strand
AAGCAAAAGATAACTGATACATCCCATAAATAGTGCCCCTTGAATCATTTTCGCTGGTAGCATTCAGCCAACTTTCTAAGGTGATATAGATAACCGCCATTGAAAAACCAACCAAAAAACGCAACCCAAATTGCCGATAATTCTCCGCGCGACATGGGATGTTATTGCATCAAAAGACTCCCGGCATAGTGGGCAAGGTTTAGATGCCATCTGCAGCAAGCAATCTTGGCAAAATATGTTATGGCAGCAGCTAGTTTCCATTGCATTCTCAGCAACCCCCAAGCAGATGGGGCAAGTCAATGATTCCAAAAGTCTCCTCTGAGAGTCTTCAGCTGTGGTTCAAAAGTAAAAAAAATGTGAGTCCAAAAAACCTTCCGAGAAAAGCCGGCAAGGGTCAACACTGGTTACAAAACGTATTATAAGGATGATATACCTTGAAACAATGAAATGTACAATTTTGCATAGCATTGCATTGAAATGTAAACAATATTGTACTGAAATTAAATGATGTCAGTTTCACCTAAGTTTGAATGCCGATTACTCGGGACTCAGAGCTCCGATTTGGCTGAATTTTGTTTTGTTTTGATGGTCTTTTGAAATATTGTTAGTTTCGTTAATTATGAGAAACTTCCCTTTAGCTTTTTATTATATTGCCTGAATCACTGTGCGATGTGCCTCGGAATAATTCCAATTTATCAGAATTTCGCCACTGTTTTTATAATCAAGTTCATTGTTATAGTGGGGGCTCGGGGAAGGGGGGGGGGTAACTTGATATGCTGCCAAAACGGGGACGTGCCATTTTCAGGAGAATTTTTTTCGAAATTTGTAGAATCATGGGAATGCTTTACAGAAATTTTGAAGAATTATCAGTACTGTTAACAGAAACAATGCAGAATTCTAAGATTAGTTTTCACAAAAATAACTTTTTGTTCCATCAGTACTGTGAATCGCGAAATTATGCCCCATATTTTCATTAGATTTCAAGAAATATGATCCTTACTTTCTTAGAGAATTTACGGAATTATGAGTGCAACTTTTAAAGCAAAATGCCATATAATACCAGTTAAAGACTGAGTAGGCGTTGGTAAGGATATTGGAATCTTGCTATGCATAAATAACTTTTTCAAATTTACCCAATTAAAACATGAATACCCACGGGGGTTAACTTATATCCTATTTTATGGGGTGCGCCTTTCATAAACACCTCATCTGTGGCCATACATTCTAGAAGTTATTAACAGAAGTTTGATCTCTCTCTTTTCCTTTGCGATTGTGTGTTTGAATTTCAATTTTTCTAACAGACATCTATTCCTTTCACAGGGATGTAGTGTTAGGGGGCTCAAATGGAGATTTTTATATTAGAACCCCTTGTAATTTTAGTGGCCCTACATTCCTGCCTTTCTGCAAATTAATAAGCAATGTGCAACCCGGTTCTGGGAATAATGGAATACCTATAACCCCGTTCAAGAATGTTTCTCACAAATTGATACCCTATCCCGTACACAAATTGTAGCAAACGCCCACATACCTCTTTTGGCATCAGAATCTTTGTTAATCGAAGATATCGCCTCGGTTGGTGTACAGGAAACATTTGCAGTAATTAAAGGAACGGTAAGCGCTGTACGAATCCATTTCTTTTGCTGATCTGGATTCATGGCAACAAGGTTGTCAAGCAAAACGAATTGTTTCTGATTAAACATCCGGTAAAGGCAATGTAAATCAAAGTTGAATTCAGGGCTTTCTTGTGAAGAAAACTCAGAAAAACAATAGGGGTATATCATCCAACAAAGAGGATGATCCAAGTACTACGCAATTACCCCCCCTTTACCCCGCATATAAGGGCACAACCTGCAAAGCGAACATTTACGATATTTGGACGATTCAGCAATGCAAATGTCGAACGATACAAGAGGATGTTCTTTTTTGGTTGGTAAAATTATGTGATAAAGAGTTGTATTTCCTATGTGTTTTATTTCAAGTCTTTTCTTCGCGTATTTTCGAAAATGTTGAACAATGTGAGAGCCTGCAATGTGAGAGTGCAAGAAAGTTGTTATTTACTGAAAATATGACCTTAATATTTTAATGAAAACGCCGAGAAAATAACCATAAAAAGTAGAAAAAGTAAGACCTGTTGGATGCCACAGTTTTACCCATCCTCTAAAGACGGGAAAGGGGTACATATGCGATGGGACTGGGAACAAATTTACCCTGGAAAAGCTAACAGGGTGAAGGCTGGCTAAAATCAAATGTGAACCATGCGGTTCTCAATGCTCTTGGTTAATTTTTGCAGTCAAAATTTAAAAACGGCATCGCTTGAAAACTCGAAACAAAGCATTTAGATGCTTTCAAAACAAGGCTAGTCAAAGGGTGAACATTTTGTTTGGAAAAAGAATAGAAGAAAGCGCGTGTGCTGCTTAGGAATTTCTTGCCAAGTGACGAGAGAAGAGGCCTATTTATGGGGTTTCGGATTATGGATTAATGTGATATTTTAGTGGATTATTCAGATTGTTTAGAGTTTTCTTTTATGGAATATGAATTATCAAGGTTTTAGGAATTTTCGGGATTGTCACTCGTGGAATTTCAAGATTTTTGAGTTATTTAAGTCCAAAAAAATGGATTGCGGATTATTGACGATCCTTTCAGCTGGATTACGGATTATTGATACCCCCTAAATTGGCCTCAGAGAAAACTTAAACTAAAGAAACAAAATATTTCCCAAAATGGCTCCCAAATGTGTTTTTCAGACCAACAAAAATTCCATAATAAAAGCATAACTTCCAGGGGTTTCATCGCGTTAGGTTTTGATTCAAAAATATTTGTAAAATAAACATAATTGCTTAGAGCCATCAATCCTTTGCTTCCTGGAATATATTATTGTGGCAAATAATTTAGCAAAATCTATGTTCTTTTGGAGATTCGAAAATATCCTACTGTCCTTGGCACATCACGTGATGAAAATAAAGCATCCTCATTTGCTCATGTGGAAAATATAAACAAATGTGCTGATTGGTTAGAAAATATCCCCCCCCCCCCATGTTGGGAAAAACACAGCACGTCAAAAATTTCACCACTCCACTAAATGTTAGTTTTACTCCGATAACAGAAAACAAGAAACGTACCTTTTGAAGAAGTCCAAGCTTCCCAGAACTAGAATAAGACATCCGAAAATTGACGACTCTGTTTGTATCAGCATCAGTCCTATTCATAAACACATGTTAGATGTTTAAGTTTGTCATTACTGATTACGATTTCCATACAATTATTTTAACAACAATGAGGCCAACTGTAAAGATATAGAGCCTGTTTTGGAGCCTGTAATTGCAGCAGAGCCACATAACGAATGCAACGACGAGCCTGAGGACCAGCCAACAAATTTGATAAACCACGCCTTCAAGCATATATGCTTCAAAATAGCAAGGAACGCATTTTCATATAATAATCTGCCATTTTAAAAATACAGGAAGATTTTCGAACAGTGAAAAATTGGAAGGTCGATAACAGAACTCTTAAAGCCTCGTTTTAATGATCCCAAAAAGTTGGGGATTTCAAGTAGAGAATTTGAACTCTAATATTACCTTTCTAGGGTTTGGGTCCAAAAATCACAAGACGAAACACAGCACAAACGGAAAATGTTGCCAGAATGTTAAAACATTATTATTCTAAGTTTGGCTTGGTGTACGTTTACTATAATTATGGACTTTATACTAAAATTACACTTCTAACGTAATTCTGACATATTTCTCGTAAACGTTTACAAATTGTGAACATTAGGTGTCACAGAATAAACTCTTCGCAGCCAGAAAATCGAGAAAGTTCTTTCATTTTCGACTCAGCTTTACAGAGTCTAACAGAGTTCTGTTCATCTTGTACTTATAATTAATACGTTTATGGAGGCTTGATGTAAAACCATCGACCACACCGACCAGTCCACTGATAACCGACCGCACCGACCACCGACCAGGAAGTCTACCGTTGTTGATTAAAATACAGGCAAACAAATAGTGTAATAAAAATTGTACTTGGAACATAGCATACAATTATTCACGACGTTTCGGGTTAAACCCTTATTAAGACAAGGAAATGAAACATATGTTGAAAGTACAATTTTTATTACTCTGTTTATTTAATTTTATTGAATTTATTGTACAACACGCACACACAAAGAATGTTCATATGTTAAAATATATAGAATAGGTTCACAAGTTTCTGTTTTTCGGTGAGCTCTAGATCCTAACCAAAGCACAAACAAAGGCCAAAACGGGCCTGAGTATAAAATGGGTTTACCCAGGATAAAATTAATTACTTCTCTCAGGCACAACAGACAACAAAAACTTCCTTGACCCAAACAAAAAGACACCAAGGCTGACAGCGAAAGAACACAAAAAACATTAAAATATACTCACAATACGGACAACACTTTTACATCTCGGATACTTCCACTATTGCGCACCAAGTATGTCCCGTTCACGTTGGTTTTTTGTAACATCTTATTGGCTTCTACGAAACTAAGATGGTTGTAAAAATAATCTTTAACTCCTCCATGATTCCTGGCCATTTTCTGTCGAAGCTCAATCAAAGTATGAATTCAACTTTCTTGCCCGGTATACTCTTTTTTCTTTGTTTTTTTTTCTGTTGGTTACTGTAATTTTTAGAAATAAAGCGCGGAGCTCCCCCTGTTGTATAACCTGAAATCAAAAGGGGCAGCTCGCTGGTATTCCGAACAATTTCTAAGAACTTAAAGTGAATATGACATGAACATTTTTATTTGCTAGATTAATCAAATCAACCTTGCTTGTAACGATGACGAAGTTTTGTTTTAATCTGAAGTCACTTTTCGCCTTTAAAATTGGTTTTCCGAGCGGCACTCCAAATCAAAAAGTGCAACCTTTCGAGCGCGGTCAAACCAGATCTATGACATAAAGAGTTGGACACTCTGTGGTTTTTTTGGTACCATTGTTATGATAAGAGAGGAACAATGCAGCCTGCATTCACAGACCAATATCCCGTCAAAGGATAAACGGGAAGCTTGATGGATTTAGGAAGGTCGTGTCGAGGAGTGACTGAGTAAAATCATGTAGACTATCTCGAAGTGCCCAGAACAAATGGATGGGCCTGTTGTAGATATGAAGATGGATCAATGTGTGCACGATGTCTTGGTACAAAATCTAATTCATGGTGTTTTGACAGTCGATGCAGCGTTTATAGCAGGCAAAAAAGCAAGGTATTTCAAATGTCGTATTTGTGAAACTGCTTTTCCTCTTTCCCCTAGCGAGCCTAGTCCAGCACAATATAATTTGCCTCCACGTTCGCGTTTTCTATCTTCCTCCATGTCTCAGTAAGAAGCGAGCCTAGTCCATCTGCGCTTTCTATCTTCCTCCATGCCTCAGTAAGAAGTTTATTTTAAGTTTTGAAGCCTTCCTTGAAGACCAAGAGACTAAACTATATATTTTCCTGGTGCAGTAAAACCATTTACAGATTTAGATTTTCTGCAAGCTTTTTCCTGTGTGAGTAATTTCTCTTCGTTGCAGGCTGCTCACTATGTTGCCAACTAAAAGTAACCCATTTCATCCACAATGTATTGGGCTTTTAAAGGAACGAATGATCAAACTATTACCAATACAAGATCTCAAATAAATTCGTGTGTATTTGGAAAACATTTTGATAGCATCGCATCATGATGGTTCGCTGACGAGACATCCTGAAAATGCGTTACACTACTCCTTCATAACGCAAGTTTTATAAGTGAACTAGAGTCTACAAAAATAATACTAAGGCATTTTTGACATAGTCTTGTATTATTAAACCAAACTATACCATATTTTTCAAAATAACGGTTGGTTTAATATGTAAAATTTGAGCCCAAACTTAGCCAATTTAACAAGGATTCGTACGGGCATTCCGATCTGTGTCCAGCTCTTTACGTCACAAGATCTGGTTTGACCGCGCTCGAAATGTCGCACTTTTTGATTTGGAGTGCCGCTCGAGAAACCAATTTTAAAGGCGAACAGTGATTTCAAATTAGAAAAAAAAATTTGTCATCGTTACAAGCAAGGTTGATTTGATTGATTTAGGAAATAAAAATTTTTATGTCATATTCACTTTAAGAAAGATATTATGTGACTGGAATACGGACTTAACCTTTGACCTAGCCCTGGGAATAAATGCCAAGTCATGCCCTCTGATCATGGTTTTGTCAAATCAAAGAACAGAGTTATAACTGTACGAGTTAGATCACATGATACTTCTAGGTCTGTGCTAGAATTTTACAATGGTTTTTTTCAAAGAATCATTTTGGATTAAAATTGCGTTTTTAACCTCTATGAAATTGGTGTGTCAATTTCACCATCGTTACAAAATCTGCTACTGTTTATAGTAAATATAGTCACTATTTGTCAAAAATTCCTGCCAAAAATTAATGCAGAAATTAATTTAAAAATTATGTATGGAATCAAATTTTTTCTTTCATGCAAAAGTTCGATTTGCTTTTACGAGAAAAATTAAAAGTTCAATCATAAAACCACAAATGCTTCAAAAATTCATGATGAATGACAAATGCCCTGCCAGCAAGTAAACTTTCAAATTTATCTTTAAAAAAATTACAAAAAATATCAAAAAAGTGTAAATCACATTATGAACACAAGCATATACATACCTTACGAACGTAGCCTCTGAACCACTCGTCTGAATCTATGAACCAGCTTTTCTAGAAAATAAAACAATTTTCAGTACTCATTTTGAAACATTATCAAACATAGATTACCTGTTGTTCTCAATTTGCTTGTCAGATTCATTGATTATATATATATATATATATACTTATTTATTTCAGCATAAATAAATAAATGCTGCATCAAACAGTTAAAATTGTTTTTAAAAAAGTCAGTTTAAATAAATACTAACTTCCTCAAATACTGAATCTTCTTCTGGGAATCTTCAATTATTACAAGTATAACAATATATATATTTACAAATTGAAAATTAGATTGGTTGATCAAACCAGAGCTCATTATTTCGAATCTAATTTGTTCAGTAAGGTAACAAAAGGGAACAACATCACTGCTGCGATCGAATCCTTTCATAGTTTAGGACTCCTTTCAAAAAAGTTTAAAAAGCTGCGTATCAAATTTTAAACATACAAGACATTCATTTGAATTTTAGAATCAGTTAATTCAGAAATTGAAGCACCAATAATGTCAACATTCAACTCAACTATTAAACAATGATAAGAATAGTATTCTGGAGATTGATGTATCAAACAGGTTTGTCACCTAAAGTAATTTTGTAACAAGTTTTTGTAACACCTCTGGTACCATACACATGTACTTCTTAAAGCCTGTATCAATTTTTTGTTCTCTATACCATTGGAATTTGGCAATGACAACTTGTATAATACCATATAAAAATTAGATTTATATTTGAATGAACAATGTATGTGCTTGGCTCTCAATTTACAATTTCTATTGTCACATGAAAAGTAAAAAGCTAAGAGATTTTTAGTGATTTCAGTGATTCCAGTGAGTGATTTCAGTCATTTCAGATAGATATAAATATTATTAATAGGTGATAGAAATATACTTATATTTATAAATTTGTACTTACATTCATAAGAGAAACATATCCATAAGTGAACACAATAAAATAAAATATGAACCTCCAACTAAAAAGAAAAAGTTGATTAGCATGTTTGACCATATTCTATCATTGTAACTTACAGGTTGATCGATCCTATGCTATCACCATATCAAACATTGAAATCTATAATTCTTAAATAACTATAATTAAGTAATTATAATTTTCATGATCAATTTATCTAAATTGAATATTAAATATTTGAAAAGAAACTGTTTGAAATAGAAACAACATCTAATTAATCTATGATCTTCATGTCTCCTTCCCTTTGAAAACACATTTTTGGGAGTGATATAAGTGCACATGCGCCTTTATCAATGGTGCACCAATATGTAAGGTTAGGTTATATAGGGTAGTTTTAAATTTACATGTAAATTTATTAAAATTTTGATAAAAAACATGTACAACTATGTGCTTCACATCACAAGGCATGTGATTTCCATTTACAGCTAGGCCTAAACAATGTGTGACCATTTTACATTGGGCCATTTCAAATATAAGTTGGACCGCAAAAAATATATAAATTTAGGATTTATCATTACAATCCTAATTATTTGGCTTCCTATTATTCAAACAAAGATATGTAGTAAAAATTTACCATGATTCTGTAGCCTTCCGCAAAACAGGCATCTTTGATATGTTCTTCCTCCTATTGAACCACAGTTTCACCTGAAACTCTGTCCATCCTAGTTGCTGTGAAAGACCTTTCAAAACACCTCCATCAGGCTTTTTTGATACTGTTTTAAAAACTTTTTCACAAACAGCATTTGGTTCTGGAATCGTTCTGGGCTTGTCTTCAATTCCGATGTATTTACAGAATGGCCTGGCCATAAACCTGCAAAAAAAATGGCAAAAATAAAAATGAATGTGTGTATACTATTTATGTATAGCCAGGGTTGTTGATATAAATTTGTGTGTTGACATATGGAAATTAGCATGCTGTGAAGATGATAGACAGTGCTTTTTGTTTATTGCAGGCAATTGCCCTCACTAGCGCCATTGACTTGTTTATGTGGTTTTTTTTGTTGCCCTTGCAATGTTTTTTTCTGTTACAATTTTGGTAAAAGTAACTCCTTCATATGTGGTAGGATCACATTATGTTGGTATGGCAAACTCTTTCACATATTTTTCAAAAGTATATTTGGCAGTCAAATACCATTAAAGGAAATGAAAGGAGTTAAAAGTGGCACAAGGAGCTATATCCTGGGTGACCAAAAAAGAGTTTTCCTCTTTGACAGTTTGTATATATTCAAGGGATTAATTTAATGGAGGAATTCAAATGTTGTTTCATAACTGAGGCATAAATTTAAATATTTCATATTTGTAAGGATTTTCCGGTATTTAAATTGGTCAAAATGTGTGAATTTAACAAAGGAGGAGATTTTAACAATAAAACATCTCTTGGGAATAGTAGATACCACAGGAATCATTGCCAATGGATGCAGAAACACTTCTAGTGTCACAAAAAACAAGGTTTATCTTCCCAAGCCAAAACACCATCTTTTCAGATTCGATTAACTATGTTTAGTTTTATGTTTTTATTTGATTGCAAGGTCTCTGTTCATTTGCTTTAAGAATTGAAATATTTTTGTGAAAAGAGTATCTTGATTCTTTCAATGCAGTTTTTTAGCCTGTGTGTAGCCATAAAACTCTCCTGCTATCAAACTCTCCTCCATCAAACTCTCTTCTATCAAACTCTCATCTATCAAACTCTCCTGCCACCAAACTCTCCTCTATCAAACTCTCCTGCTATCAAACTCTCCTCCATCAAACTTTCCTCTATCAAACTCTCCTCTATCAAACTCTCCTGCCATAAAATTCTCCTGCCATAAAATTCTCCTGCCATCAAACCCTCCTCCATCAAACTCTCCTGCCATCAAACTCTCCTCTATCAAACTCTCCTCCATCAAACTCTCCTGCTATCTAACTTTCCTGCCATCAAACTTTCCTCCCATCAAACTCTCCTGCCACCAAACTCTCCTGCCACCAAACTCTCCTCTATCAAACTCTCCTGCTATCTAACTTTCCTGCCATCAAACTCTCCTGTCATCAAACTCTCCTGCCATCAAACTCTTCCTCTTCAAATTTACTCTTTTGATGAGGAGAGTCTGCATACAGGTTAGTTTTTTAAATGTTTACTGAATGTCAGTTTCATTTCAACATGAAAGGAGGAAATAGAATGGAGAATAAAGTTTCATTAAGTAAGACAAATCAGAAATCAATTGTTTTCAAGACAATACATGAGCATAGAAAGAAGATTTTTAATTTCATTTGGTGCAAAGCACAATTTTAGAAATCTTACTGTCTATTGCAAGAAAAGTTAAGGAATTTTGAGAAATCTTTAAATGTGATGGGAAATGTGACAATCATACACATATATTTATGATAAAGCTGCAGAGAACACAAAATCACTCAACAAAAGTCAAACTGAAAATAGATATGGAAGAAGGGAGGAAGCACAGAAGCAATATCACAACAAACAATATATATTTTCTAAGCATGTTAAACAGCCTTCCCAACCACCAAACATCATCACAGACAGTTCCTGGCCTTACAGAGGTGCACTCTGGAAAACAATTGAAGATAGAAAGCCATGGAAAAAGGACAGATTCTACTGCTATATTCTAATTTTACTTGAAAATATTCACAATTCATTTACGCATTGACATTACATACAGTAACATCAACCATTCTGTCCAAAACAAGAAATAAAAATTGCCTTAATCTGCGAGCTTTCAAGTTAATTTAAAGTTGAACAGCCTGGTTGCTTTGACGGTGTTTATGGAGTTTAAAATCTAAAAAAATTCACTGATTTAACTTCATAAGTCAATATAGAAGCAAACAGGTTGTTTTAATCCCAATCTAAGTATGTATTTTTGGGCATCAATTTGTATACAACCTGAGATTTGTGGTCTCATAGATTTCAAGCCACAGCCTTGCAAACAAGGATAGTTTTTTTTGGGTTGTCACAGGGTATAAAACTGTGTAAAATATCAAACCATGGATGTGGAGACTTGTAAAAATATGGTAGTGGTGGAAATAAACAATTTACCATCTGAAGGCAAAAGAGAGCAGAGGCATAGTGGTTGTTGAGTTGGCACCCCCTGAAATATGTTACCCAAATCCACTTCTTTGGTTTTCAATTGGGAGACAATTCACTTCAGCGTAGGCACCAGGATTTATGTAACTTTCTTTTCTGGAATGTTAATTTACTTGCCTTTGTCATCTGGTAATAGCATTATTTTTTTTCAATGCATTTATCAAAATCCTCTGAATAGGTAGATTCTCAAAAACAGTACAAAAATTTCAATTAAATAACAGAATATTTCCGTGTATGTATTTAGTTTCAAATTTTATTATGTGTGAATTTCAAATAAATATGAGCAGAACTGAACTACATCGGAGATGGCGCATCGGAGACAATACCACATCGGTCACATCTTGAGATCCAATCCAGAAACACCGGCAAATAAAGCGATGAGCTACTATTTTGAAGAAGGAACAGAG
>JAYJMH010070801.1:0-11139 GCA_036873815.1 Phacellophora camtschatica | reverse complement strand
TTCCTCTCGATGTGACCACACCTCGTGATTCCTTTTGCCTTTGCCTGGAATTACAGAGAGTTAGCAGCTCTCCTCAGTGAAGATTGCTTTACAGTACTGACTATTGTAAGTACTGAGTTAAAGTAACTGAGTGAAAGTAATTGTGTTAAAGTAACTGAACTAAACTAATTGAACTAAAGCAACCAAGTTAAAGTAACTGAGTTAAAGCAACTGAGTTAAAGTAATTGTGTTAAAGTAACTGAGCTAAACTAATTGAACTAAAGTAACCGAGTTAAAGTAACTGAATGAAAGTAATTGTGTTAAAGTACCTGAGTTAAACTAATTGAACTAAAGTAACCGAGTTAAAGTAACTGAGTGAAAATAATTGTGTTAAAGTAACTGAGCTAAACTAATTGAACTAAAGTAGCCGAGTTAAAGTAACTGAGTTAAAGTAATTGAGTTAAAGTAATTAAGTTAAGTGCTTGAGTTAAAATAACTACTGTAATCATTGTAATTACAGCTGATTACAGAAACGTCGATCAAAAGATTAAAGCAAAGGAAAACAAGGTACCCATACAGCAAGGTTAAAAGTTGTATGGCAGACACCATATGAAGACAAGAGGTGTTTAACATATCCTAAATCTTCCACTCATTGATATACAGAGTTATTTAACATACCTCATATCGTGTAGATGTTCCAATTCTTCATGTCTAAGAAGATTTAGTCTTTTCACCTTGAAGAAAATATTAATAAATCT
Source organism: Phacellophora camtschatica (assembly GCA_036873815.1). Lineage (NCBI taxonomy): Eukaryota > Metazoa > Cnidaria > Scyphozoa > Semaeostomeae > Ulmaridae > Phacellophora > Phacellophora camtschatica. Next base: position 10,402 of record JAYJMH010070801.1, on the reverse strand, counting down.
GTTTGATAATATTTTTGATAAATTTAAAAGAAATTTGAAAATTAAAAGTAGGAAATCTGGGACACCTAAATTGACACTCCAAAAATATGAAATTGGGACCTAGGACAGATATATTTGAATATCTTAACAATACTTTATTGTTTTAGATTAGTTTATCACAATAATCTGCCACGCTTTACTTATAGAGAGTGTTAACAGCAACAACAATATGAAAAAAGCAGCTAGCGAGGCAATCAAAATACTTTCTTGGAGGTTTGTGTCCATTTTTGACACATTGTGTATTATATTACATCATAAATTGTACTGATTAAAAAAATTAAATTACTAATGTTAGCAAAACTTAAACCTAAATGTCATGTTTTACACATTTTTCCCTGAAAATTGTGTAAAGCAAGGTTGCAATGGAAAATAACACAAACTGAGGAATAGAAGAGTATTTTGTTCTGTGAAGCAATACTGGTATTAAATTCGTTCGTCAACCCCCCTCCCCCTGCTAAAGTTCACTTGTTGATTTATTGAGTTCTAACTAATTTCAGAGAGTTAAGAGTCTTATCTAAACAAACTACGGTACACATAATTTGCACTGTTTAACCAAAAAGCAATAAAAACAACATGCATGTCATACCGCTAAGGCTCTTTCTCGATCCAACCATATTTGTCTCGAAATTTCTCTCTCAGTGATATTTCGCTGCACATCGTCAGTTCTGTGTTGTTGAAAATGTGGCATTGCAGCTTTTGGAGAAGCTGGAGGCATGCGTAAATGATTTCTCGATGTAGGCGAAGCAAGTTTCAGCTTTGCATGGAAAATAATTCAAAATATGAAAAAAGATTTACAAACATTTTTCGAAAATGAGGTAAAGGAAAACAAGGTGGATCATATAAAAAATTTAGTTATGCTGTTAAAGTGTAGAGTATTTTATATATCAAGAGCATAGTTAAGTATACAATTTTCAGGCAAGAACGTGTTTTTCCAAAATGTGAATAGAGAAATGCTGTATTTTAAGGATTAATTAAATGCTAAGGATTAAACGTAAATTTGACTTTATGATAGCAAACAGTATCAAACTTTAATGAGACACCTTCAATTCTAATGTTAAACGTAGTTAAATTTATGTTCACTGAAAATAGAACTTTCTTCCGAACAATCTAAATTTCTAAAAGATATATTGCAATTCTTATTTTTTCTGCAAATTTAACGAGGAGCAATAAAGCAAACTTTATTTTTTGACATAAATTAAATATAACATCAGAATAGGGTATATGTGGGAATAAATTATATTTTCATTCCACTTAAATATTGTTTGCTTTCATCAAAATGTTTGTGTTTGGTTCCTTAGGGAAGAAATGTGTTTATATCTCAAATGATCAGTAAAATTTCCTTTTGTTCAGTGAATGTTTGATCAGTAAATGTTTATATCTCAACTGAAATGAAGGAAATAAGCGAAAAGCTTGACACCAAAGCATTCTGTTTGACAGATCTAAAAGCCTGTTCTCACTTCAAAATATCTAAACGAGTGATGATTTCTAGGGGGCGTAGGGGCGTGGAGCCCCTCTTGTTAAAATGAAATAGCGTCTAAATCTTTCTTTTTGTTACTGTCTTCGAGTCATTTTACAATAAGAACCCTCTTCTTATCTCTAGTAAAAATCAGTCCTGTGTAACACGATTCATGATTCATGATCGTCTGGTTTTAACTGTGGAGAATCACATCAGTGAGCTTTGAAATATTTCTGGAAAGAATTGCACCAAAATATGAGTTAGTAGCTACAAATTAACCTGTTATAAAAATGAAGCTAGTTTACTTCAAAACAGATTTGGTTCAAATTCAGAAGTGTTCAAATAAAAAATACTACATCCGCTTTCAAAGGCTTCCTAACAAAAGAAAAAATTGCTTGTTATTTAGACAAAATCTGGCTTCACTACTGCCAATTCATGATTCATAACCCAAGAATTCAAAGGAATCTATTCATAAGGAAAGCTATAATATTGTTTTGAAAAAGGTTCTGCAACTACTCCACTACTAAACATGCTTTAAAATTGAAAATAAAAGTAAAGTAATAAAATCAAAACAAGTCTGAGCCAGACTAAACCAGTGTGAGCCAATCTGAACTGGTCTGAACAATTTCAGAGCAAAAATCAAAAGGCAAAATGTCATTACATACAATTTTAGAGAATAAATCCTACTCTCAAATAAGCCTCTCTTTGGAGGGTCAATAAGAAAATTTTAAGAACGTTTACAAAACTTTAAAAACATTATTTAAATTGAAATATATGAATCATCAAAATTTGATTTTGCGGCTAATCTTCAAATTTCTCTTTTTTACAAACATGAGAAAAACAATATTAATTCTAGAGGAAGTTGTTGTTTAGACTAGCTACACAAGTCATTTTGCAGCTATTGAATTGAATTGCTGAACGCCAAAAAGCGACTATTAATCACACAAGAACAAATTTGGACAGCTCCAACAACGTTTTGTCGCACCAATCAAATTGCAGAAACTAAAATAGAGTGAATTGACTGGTTAACTAAAACGAGACTGAGCTAAGCAATGGAGAACAGTGGGAAGGTTTGCTGACTTCCTGAAACGAGGCAAACTTTCTTGGTCGGCTTTTTCTTGTATGACCAGTCAATTGTTATTTTGATTAAGTGACCTAATGATGACGTCATTACAGCTTTAAAAATCTAATATTTAAACGTGCTTTTTAAACACTTAATTCATTCAACTCAATATCAACAACAAGGAAAGGAGTTTGGGGTTGAAATATGGGGTTTTTGGAAGGTTTTTTCGGAATGTTTCACGTTGCCAATGGCGTTACTAATGGAGATTTATAAAAGGATGGGTTTTAGACACCCCATCCAATTTGAAAATTATGCTTTTTAACCAATAATTTTTCTACCTTTAAAGCACCTATTATAAAAATTTTAGATTTCAATGCACAAAAAAAATCAAGATTGGCAGCAATATCGAACACGTCACTTATAAATATATAAATAAACCTATGCAAAAAGATAACTCACAATCTCTTCATCTCTTTGTCGGGGAGTTCCATGTGATACAATAACTTCTTTCGGAATTTCATAACGATTTGGTGACGAAGGTGGTATTCTGTTTCCTTTGTATGTAATTTCTGGATGCTTTTTAAGAACAGATGAAACAGTTTGTTGTGCAAATCGCATTGGATTTCCAGATGTTACAATTTTATTGCTGATTTTCTTTTGGTATGTTTTCTTTGCTCTTTGTTTCTGCAAAATTAAATATCATGTATACTTTAAACATTATTGTGTTTGTGTAGTTGCAGAACGTTTTTTTCAATATTTTATTTCTTCTTATCTAATCAATAACAAATGCGTAAGACAAGATCCTAATTAATATTATCAAATTCCAATACATTACATTTATATAACTCAACAACTCCACTAAATTAAAAAAAATTACAATAAAGTGATACAACAAGGAAATACAATGGTAAATTAATTAAATACAAATATTTGGCTATACATGCATACAGTAGAATTCTTAGAAGAGGAGTTCACTAAGTAGACAAACTAATGAGAAGAGAGCCCCCCCCCCCCACCGTCTTTTAACAACCCATAAATTTCCAAATCAAGTTAGAGTAAGTTTTTATGTTGACTAATCAAAGATTTTGGAATTTGAGTTTCAAATGTTGCGCAATGTTTGCATTTATTATTTTACTATAACCCAGATTCCATTTTATAATAAATGCTTTCATTTATAGTTATTCCGAAGACACACACGCACACACATTAAGAAGTATGTTGTAAGCAAAAATAGAATTACCTTTATCTACGAAAGAAATGCAGGATGGAATAAAATGCGGCTTTAAACAGGTAATAGGTTATATATTTTTCCTCAGGTTCAAACATCACTAGCAGATTCTAGAATGTCAAGAAACTAATGTAAACAAATTTCACTCACTTTTATACGATGTGGAAAAAGAACTGACTTCGGATGATCCTTCTTTTCTGGAATTGAATTGGGTATTTCAAAACGCACCCCTCCAGAAGCCTCTTCAAAATCCTAAATAGATCATATAAAAGCATGTCTGTCAGCAATAGAACGTTCCCTAAAGAGGCAATGTTTTGCTTGTTGCGCACAAGCTAAAAAGTAGAGCATAATTGCTTTTATATAAAAACAACTCTCGTCATAGTACAAACAGTCACACTCACCGTGTGTCTATTTTCACAAAATAACTCTGTAATTAGTTTCATTATTCAAAATATGCATAATTCAATACATAATACTGTTTGGTTTTAATCCAAAAAGTAGTTTTATCATTTCAAACGTCTTATTTACACATAATATCTATTCAGAATGAGCAATTGTTTATTTGACAAAACAATGGTAATGACTGACTATATATAACTGGAGTTCTGTTGCTTCATAGAGTGTATTAGTTTTTTAGTTAGAGTTTACTAATGTTTGCGCACATGGAGCAAAAATATCTACTTTTCAAAAAATAATCTAAAATTCTAAAGATAAGAAACAGGATAAAGGAAATTCATTACCTTTTTAACAAAAAAATTGAATTTTTATGAAATGAAATAAAATGAAAAAATTCGAACAGAAGTCTGCCTATAAAGTACTTTCCTTATTTAAATTTTAATTAAACTTTATTCAAATCTGAATTTGATTTTATAAATTCCATTTAAATCTTATGTTTAACACGATTAGTATTTCAATAAACGATTTTCCAGCTTCCAATTTAAAAAGCAATGACAAATACTTCTATATATGATGCTGATCCCTTTGCACGTCTGATTGCATCAATACCAGCTTGAAGAACTGCCTCTCTTTCAGGTGTAGGTTCTGAAATAATAACATGAGGTGCAATGTTTGTCTTAAATAGAAAAAAACAACTTGATTTATATAAGACGTTGCAGTACCATTACCTTGATTCATATAAAACGTTGTAGCACCATTACCTTGGTTTAAATAAAACGTTATAGTAACATTACCTTGATTCATATAAAACGTTGTAGTACCATTATCTTGATTTATATAAAACGTTGTAGTACCAATACCTTGATTTAAAAAAACCTTGTAGTACCATTTTATCTTGATTTATATAAAACGTTGTAGGATCATTACCTTGATTCATATAAAACGTTGTAGTGCCATTACCTTGATTTATATAAAACGTTGTAGTACTATTACCTTGATTTACATAAAACCATTGCCGTAAATATCACGAAACTCACCATTGCTTGTCTGTGAGGCATCAATAATTTTTTCTTTGATACTAACAGGCTTTGTTTTTGGCTTGAGATGGAATCCTTTGTCTCTCAAAAATTCCCTCAAGACAGAATCTTTTCTACTTTGGAAAACTGGTTTCTTTTGAGCAGGAAACTTTCGTTGCTCTGTGCTCTGCTTTTCCGTTTTGCTTTCCCGTTTTGCTTCAGATTTAGATTGAAGATGTTTGTTCCATGATGAAATTAGTTTCTAAATATAAATATTTAAATTGAAAGCAATTTATTTTCGAAAAGAATTCAATTAAATGCAGCTAATATGTAAATTAAAAGGAGAACAATAACAAAAATACGACGAAAACGAATTGAATGAAAACATGAAAATGGTAAATAAAAGACTGCCGAAGATGATGATCCCTGAAGATGATCTATCTTGCTGGAAATAGCTTCCCTATCTTATTGTCACTGCAGTTGGTTTCCTTATGTCCAATTTGGGCTATGTCTGTAATGGTTGTACTATGTCTAAGTAAGCACCAATAATAGCAAACATTTTAAACTTTGTGGTGACAATAATCATGATGTAAGTATTAAAAGAACAGAGATCAATGGCTTATGTTTATGAACAAATAAGTAGAGGTATTAATAAAACATGAGTGAAAAAGATGTCAAACATGTGATAATATGCGGTTATTAAATGACTACGTGGTCAATGCTGAAAAATAATCAAACCACAGCTTGATATACGGATAGGACGCAATGAGAATGATATGACATTCGAAAATTATATCCTTGCTTCGAAAAATTACGGCCTTTACACGCCAATCAAGAACCAATAAAATTGCTCCGTTGCTGGTCCGAGGAGCCATATTTCCGAATGCCATATAATAATATATAACCATCAAACTTAACTGCAAAAATTTAGCACCACACCCAAGATTTACAGTATATATGTGTTCATATTATCCCTTCTGTTTATTGATGTATAAATATAAATGTATACATTCATATCATCCTCAATCAAAGCTGCACATTACCTTTGTCTTAGGCAACATATCAAAATCTGTAGCATTTTTAGTGACATCAAATTCCGTTGATAGAAGAGTTAGTTGCTGAATGAGAAGTCCAAGTTCACTGTACATAGGAGGTAGTCCATGTTTTAGATCGTAATATAAAGGTGCCTGGTTGACAAATGTTTGTAATGCTCGAACAGCTGAACGATGTGCAGCAGCAATCTTTGTCAAATATTTGCTCTGTGAAAAACATAAATAAATAATAAAAACTTGGAAAAAATATTTGTTAATAGAAACTTCAAAAATATATGTGTTATTTTCCATTGTGGTGTGCAAGATCTTAAGAAGTAAACTAAAAATTAAAATAACTAAAAATTAAAATCAAATTAAAATGATGTAAAACCAAATTCACACCTTTTTTGTGTGTTTGAATTGACCTCCTTTTTGGTCAAGTTCTTCTTGAATCTCTTGCACCTGTGAAATAAAGTAAAACAATAAAAAATGCCAATGCCTTCACTTGACTACAACTAGAAAAATTTAAGAAACAACAAAGAAAAGAAAATGTTACCACCAACATGACAGACTCCAGAGAAAGACGTAGATCATTTGTGCAAAAGTGTGCTTAATTTAAGTTACAAAATTTGGAAATAAAGAGTGATTTCAATGAAGAACAATGTTTGGCTTGAATTTTGGTACAGTCTACCAAGTTAAAAGATTACTTACTAACAGAACCATGTCATTAAAACAACAGACATTAAAGTTAAACAGCCTATTATAAACTTTTATTAACTTCAGCAAAGTTAACCAATGTTAACTTCAGCAAAGAAACATTAGACATTTGGGCAATTAGCAAAAGAGCATTGCTTGCAAAAATCAGGGCATTTACAAGAAAGGGCAACATTATTTTAACATTTCTCTGATTATCACTTTCTGTTGGCTGAAAACAGAACTATTCTGCTTCAAATTTACCAAAAGATTTACCTTGTAACGAAGCATGTAAAGCATTCTTGCAGATCTAGCAGCCTGCTCTTCAGACCTTGTAAGTTTCCGTCTATATTCAGGCTCATCATCAGCATGCTTTCTCATGAATGATTTAATCTCATCATCTTCCTTGTCAATTACTGATTCAAGTTTGTTTATGTAGTTTTGAATTTCTTTTCTTAGTCTCCTAATTTCTAAAACCTCTTTTGATTTTGTGTCATGAAGTGCTTTTCCAGCTTCTTCATTTTCATATGCTCTTCTCTCAGAATCATAAAATATCATTTGTTTGCTATCCTTTTTTGAATCTTTTTGGGACTGAGTTGCAGCCAATATTTTTCCTCCTGTAACTGATTGATCCTTTCCCTGGATAACATACTTTGGTGGATTTAAATTCATCTTTGAATTCTGATTGGGATGACTACGAATATGTTGACCTTCTGAGACATATGGCATAGACTCCACATCTGGAAGATGATTTCCCCCCTCACCTTTCTCATGATTTAAAATGCTGGAAAGGTTCATATTCGGATCAGTCAACATTCTCTTTAAATTCTTCACATCTCTTTTGGCAAGTTTCATTGCAGCCTCAAGACGCTCATTTGAAACACTAAGAATTTGATTATGTTGGTTCCTGGATGATGAAGTAATAGATTGTACACCAGATTGTGAAACTGGTAAAAGTTTTTCTATGATGATTGGCCGTGGTTTTTGAAAATTTGTCTCCAGAGTTGAAATGCTTGGTTGCATTTGCAAATTAAATTGAAGTTGGTTTGTCCCATGCATAATCGTTTCATGCAAAATATGCTTTTGACCAAGTGCACTGTTGGACAATGGCTGTTGGAAATGAACCATTGTTGTTGCAGCAGAGTTCATCATTCTAAGTTTAAATCTAAATAAAAAAGATGCAAGGTATGATACAAAATCTATTTTGCATACAACTATTTATGATTTTTGGTAGTTCTCAAGTTGCTTAATTTCCCACCAAAATTTTAAACTCAAGTTGCTTAAAATAGTTGTTTAGACATTTAGTACCCTGGATTAAAAAATAATTGAAAAAAAGTAAATTGGCTATTAATAATAATTCATAAATAATCTAACTACTCCTCTTTCACAGGCATTTTGAAGTAAAATTACCTACAAAATAGTCAACATGCAACTTTCCAAATTAATTACAACATTGAGATTAATGATTTGTAATCTTGCAATGAGAGCAAACTAATCCACTTTGTTCAACTATTTCTAGTTAATTTTCTATTCTCTATTAGTTAATTTTTATTCTCTATTATTTTTAGTTAATTTTCTTTTTTTTTTTGTTAGCAATTCATTTCGGTGTTTAACAAATTGTGTAGCTGGGCTTTTAAAAATATAGTGGAACTCGTCACTTAAGCTGCGCGTATTGCAGAATGGGCATACCCTGTTAGATCTTGGAGTTTTTTTGCCATCTACCTGCTTTGATAGGAAGACAATGGGCAGAAATTCTAAATTTTGTTGTTGCCAATCTGAGCCTGCCAGATTTTTGAATGCTTTCCCATAACTCCTCTTTGTATCATAATTTAAATGCTGTATATCAATTGCCATTAATACAGACTCTAAATTTTTGTTTGATCCATCAGAAATTTATGCAAGATTCAAACCAGACATTTCTAGGATATGTTTTGAAAAATGCACATGAAAATTGCACATGACCATTGCATTGCATTGTTGTCAAAACAAAAGATCTATTATGGTTCTGCTACTGTTTTGGACTATAAAACATTGTGAAGATGAACTTCTGTGTGCAACACAAATTTTCAAACAAGAATGCATTTTGGTGGTTGCTGCTTCACACACAGGACAGGGTGCTCATAACAGGGGGAAAAACTGTTCTAAAAATTACACTTTTTTAAAATTTATTTAATTCACACATTAGTCTTGTTGCAATAGGCGTTTGGGTGGCAGCGTAGCCCCCAAAATTGCAACTAAGATTCAAAGAATGAATAAATCGAAATAACTCAACCAAGAATTATTGCATATAATACTTAAATTAAAAAAATTCAATGTGTACAACTGAATAAAATGTTTTGCGGGTTCGGATGTGCTAGTGAGGGAGGGGGGCTAATTTACAGAGGGGCCTGAAATTAATAATATGTTAATAATTATATTATTAACAAAATGTATTGTGAAAATTGAAAAGGTTTTTTATTTGTTATGCAATGTTTGCCATTTCCTGTGTTGTTCATTTGTTTCTTTTCTATACTTACCAGGTCACAAGTTAGTTACTTCCATATTTATTCCATCCACTGGTATCTTGGCTTCTTTTACCGTTTGCTCTGCAATCAGCAAGAGACAAAATAAAACTAGTTATTCTACTTTTTGGCTGCCATTTTAGAATTTGTTTTTATATTAATTTTCCCGCCAAAAATTGTTTGACTACGAGGTCAAGTTTTGATTCGTGATCGAGGCTGATAGAACTGGAACAAAAACACAAGGAGTCTAGGAGCAGAAGATTTTAAAACTGAACACTTGCTCAAGGAGTCTTGAAGCATGCCAAGATTTTAAAACTGAACACTTGCTCGGTGGTACTCCGTCCTTGTTGGTGTGTTGCTTGGGTTTCTGGTACTTTGTTTAGTAGTATCTCCAGACACCTTTCTGAGCATACATATGGCTAATATTTTCCGAAGGGTTGATAACAAAATTATTGGTCTTAGATTGCCACATGGCCCTGCTTTTTTGCCTGGTTTTTGGGGTGGAATTAATATACCTTCTTTTATTTCTGTTGGATATACACCTGTCTCTGATATGAGATTGAGTATTTCTGCTACTTCTACAAATAGGATTTCTGGGCCATATTTTAGCATTTATCCATACACTTGATCAATTCCAGGGCTTTTCCCATTTTTTAGTGACATCCCTGCCTTTTTAATTTCTTCTTTAATAAAAGGTTTTTTCATTTTGGCAGGTGGTATAGTTTCAATCTCTTTATAATATATTTAGCATTCAATTCATTCAATCTCTTAAATTATTGATTAGCAGTATGCGGATGACATAAGTTGGATAGGAAATGATGTGGAAATAATAGAAGACCTTAAAAGAGGAGTGTCTTTGATCCTTGAGGATAAAAACCTGATTGTTAACAACACAAAAACTAAGGAGTATGAAGTAGTAAGAGGAGGTGATGACAAATGGAAAAAGTGTAAATATCTTGGAAGCTTACTTGAAACTGAG
>JAYJMH010070790.1:0-11139 GCA_036873815.1 Phacellophora camtschatica | reverse complement strand
TCTAGATTTTTTATTTGCGTGCACGTGAAAATCTAATTTTTCAGTGCGTGAATACGTGAAACGCTAAAATATTGTGCTTGAATGCGTGAATCGTAACCCCTATAAAAGCGGAGTTTTTTCATATACAATTAAGAAAATTTTAAGAAACTTTTACCGTTGAAATTTGGTCAAAAGTGGTCTGTAATTAAGAACCTTTCACTAGTGGAGCCTTAGCCAGGTTTCTTAACTACGGTTTAGTAGTCTTCAGTGTGTGAATATTCACAGGCCTACCCATATTGTTTTCCTACCTAAAAGGTGCAAATGCATTGGATTGGATAACCTAAGGCTCTTTCAAGAAGTATTTTAAAGGTATCATTGGTACAGTAACTGCTTTGGCTTGAATGCCAGCAACATTTAAAAGATATTTTCTTTGAATAGCAAGAGCCGGACATTCATTTTAGAAGTCCGATAAGAAGCGTTGCCTCCAAGCTGTCGGCCAATTTCTATTTGTATAAATCATGAACACTGCATCTAAATTAAGATAAAATTTTCCTATCTTGAATGAAAAGTTCAAGGTTTAGGTACTTTTTCATGCACATGTTGTTATCGAAGATTTTGTCTGTACGAAGTTTACGATTGCGCACACTATCTTTATCTACATCAGCTAAAGACGCTAAAATATATAGATAGAAGATATTTTCTTTTCAAATCTTTTAAACACCATGCTCCTACGCAGCGTCTACTTCATTTTCATAAATATCTTTGCTTGTGGTGATATTTATAAGAGATTTATTAGACAAAGAAGTCTTATCCCCTTGTTGAATATTATTTAGTCTTATCCCCCTGAATATTATTTTGGACGCAGGTACGCAAATCAAAATCTAACAATATTCATCTTGTTGCATATAAAATGTATTGAAAATATCTCCCGCGAGACTACTGGGGGAAAATTCATTTTTTTTTCCATTATTTTAATTAGACGCTGCGTAGGAGCGTGCTGTCAACGCGATTCGCTCTGAAATCTTAGTTAATACAGTGATGAAGAAGGTTGCCGCTTTCTTTAAAATCTTAAACTATTTATTTCGTCAATGGTTATATATTTTGATTCAGTTTAAAATTTATACAATTTGCTTCGAAATTAATTTCGTGACGAAGATTTGCCTTGTGTAGTTGCAAGGTGATTCCCCCAGTTTATCGAGGTGATGCCTCGGTTATTTTCATTTCATTCAGAATCAAATCAAACAGACGAATATTGACTGTAACTTTGGGGACCTGAAGAAGATAACACTAGATATCTTCATAGTCATATTTTCGACTCAGCCAAATATTCTTTTTGCTGAGTGTACTTACAATTTACGAAACGAAACGATGACAATGTAGCTTAGCATCACAAACTTTAGGAAAGAGAGGAATAATTGTAGACAGAGTAGAAGTTTTCGAAAATGGTTGAGTCAAATTGTGATGTTGATGGAATTATTGAGCAGCTTCTCCAATCAAAAGAAACAGGAAAACAGGTATATTTGTGCAAACTTAATATTTTGTGAATTCTTATAATAAGGCAATAGCTTTTTAAAACATGCAGGTATGAGTAAAAAGTATGAGCACACAGTATTTTGAAAGCCAGCTGTTTTGTTTACAGTAGAGTAGGCCCGGCGCCGCTGTGATTGTGAAACTATTTGGAAAATCAGCTGCATCAAGGGGCTTCTTTGAAACTTCTTTGAAAACTGGCTTTCAAATGCCATCGTAAAAAACTTTTGTGTGGACGCACTTTATAAAATTTTTTTACATTTTGAGGCTCATTTTGTTTACAAAAAATTAATTTTGAGGTTAACTAATCACATTACTGAAATCGCTGAAATCTAATCACTTAAATACAGCAAATTGATAAGGCTATTCTCTTGCCTAGTAGTCAGGCTACTTTTTTCAAAATAAGTAAAAATGTTTCACCTGCCTAAAATGCGTAATACCATGTTTTTAATGTATTTTATTTTCATTTCATCGTCATGAATTTTTTTTTAATCAATCCGAGGGGGGGTTTTATCCGGCTTTGGTGAACAGTCAAGCATCTTGAGTTATCGAGCCGGGTTTTCACATGATTAGAAAGAGTCTCAAAAAACCAAAAGACGCAAGCGGACACAAGAAAGGCCCAGAAATAGGATGCTTTATCTAAATTGCTTTGCGAGTTTTATATGGAAAAAGCCTTGTGATTGTTTCTTACCCTCGGGTAACCAGGCCCAGCTTTTTTCCCTTTGACATACATTGCAACTCTTTGTGACTCATTACAATGAAATTGTGAAAACCAACTGCAATCATGGGAATTCGGATGCCAAAATAGTACCGTAGTTAGATCCAGCTTATCTAAATCTAACTTCAAAATCTATTCAAATTGCACAGCAATTGAACCATGGGATGTCTAATGATAAAGAAGCTTTTGAATTTGATTTTAAAACTGCCCAACGTCGAGTAAATTGCAAAGGCAAACCAACAGAAAGAAAATTACAAAGAGAAGACAACGAAATGATTATTTTGGCGTCCGAATTCCCATGCTGCAAAAGTAAGGTAACAAAGCCAGAAAAACGCAAAATCTTTCGTAAAATCTAAGCTGTAAAATCTAATGCAAACCGCCATAAGCGCCCCTTTTGTCTGAAAAATGCCCTTTTTGCTGTAAAATATATAACTGAATGTTTCCCCTTTTATGAAAGAAGATTGCCCTTGCCCCTTTCTCTAAAAGAGATCTAACTTTATCTTTGCTTACAGGACCCCTATTGCAGAAAGTGGAAACAGATATCTAGGAGCCTGGGGCACGAGGGGCACCGTCTGTAGCCCCCACAATACTTTGTGGAAGCCCTTGCATGGGATTAAATGTCCTTTCTATTGAATAGGCTATATGTGCTCCTAAAAAACGAAAAACTGCACCCCTTCCACTTTTGAAAACGTTCCTACGCCCCTTCCTGTTGGACTAGACTACCTGTATTTTAGGTAAATTTTTCTTTAAGTCATGCAAACATAATACAAAACCTGGCACTCCAGAGAGAACAAGAATATCCGAATACAATCTGGCGCAATCTGAACACCCTCCTTTTCTCTTCTATTGTTATTAGCCTCGCATTCATTTTTTAAAGGAGATTTATGTTTGTGCAACCTCGTCCCCAGAACTTGTTTATTTAAGGAAAATGGCGCGTATCATTTTTGCCGCCAAACTGTTGCTGTGAGAGTAAATAACATACAGAGAGAAGCAGAACGAGAAATGTGAAGAATGAACATTTTCCATTTCATTTCGTGACAAATTTGAATGATATGCTAAAATCAACAACGATCAACTGTCGGAAAACGAGCAATTGTTGGGCTTTTACAAGAAGATATAAACAAAGCTAGGCCTTATATCTATAGGCCGGTTTTTTTGAATACGCTAAAAGAATGGCTGCAGAAGACTTTGTTGGTAAAAGTTCTAACATTACGATGCTTAGCAAACTTGCATTAGAAAAAGAAAAAGAATTGCATGAATTAAAGTCTCTGCAAATGTCTACTTTGATCCAAAATCTCGAAGAGAAAGAGAAGTGTTTGCAATTAGAGAGACAAAGGTTTCAGAGCTTGAGAAAAGATTTTCAATATAACCTAAAAATTATTGAACAAAGGGATCAAGAGCTACTTCAATACGAAAAGGTGTGCAGTGATATAAGAACAAAAGAAACAGTCAGAAGTGCGGAGATGAGTGACATTAAGATCAAAATTGAAGATTTGATGTTAAAGTTAGAGCAGTCAGAGAAAGAAAAACTTGAATTAGACCGTTATTATAGACAAAGAGTCAATGACATGCAAACAGAAATGAATAGATTTTTTGCAGAAAAGACTTCCGAATTTCAACAAGAAAAGGAAGAGTACTTAAAATTCAAAAGACATGCCGACAGGAAAATTCAAGATGCGGAAAGTGAAATGGGTGCACAGAAGAGGCAACTGATGTTTCAATTTGATGAAGAAATTAACAAAAAGGAAAATGAATACAAGATAAAATTGATTGAATTACAAAATGTTTTACATACAAAGGTGTTACATATTAAAATGATAACAAAGGAACTTGAATTCTGCAAAGAAACTGCTGATACGAAAATAGAAGAGAAGACAAACTTAGATGACCAAATTGTTTCACTTCAAAAAGAGTTACAAAAGAAAGATTGGGATGTGAAAGATGTTGAAAATATGAGTAAAATAAAATTGACAGAAATGAAACAGAAAGTTGATAAAATTGAAAAAGAAAAGCAGAATTTGATTTTGGAATTTGGCAGGAAATGGAACAATTTAGACAAGACAATTAAGTCAAAAGATCAGCAATTTATTGCACTTCAGAAATCATTAAGAACTCAAGAAGAGGAATTGCAAAATGAAATTAAAGATGTAAAGAACAATTTTACTACATCTGAACATAATTTGAAGCAAACAGTATGGGATTTTAATGACAGAATCAAAGAACGTGATTTAAAGATTGCAAATTTGCAAAATTTTATTTCAGAGATTGAAAATAAAGCTAAACAAGAGCAAAGAAATTTAACACAAGCTCTTGTGGCCAGAGATTTGGAAATTGAAAGTTTCAGATTGTCTTTCAATAAGGCTTCAAACGTTTTACAAGAAACTAAAACAAGGCTCAAGAAGCAACAGAATGAATTGATCCTGGCTACGGAAAGAGAGAAAATACTTGAACAAGCAAAGGAACAATTGGAATTAGACTGGCAGAAAAGGTATGAAGATGCTAGTTTGAATGCTGATGCTAAATACAAGCAATTAGTTGATAGTTTGAGGAAGAAAGCAACAACAGCAAGTGATGCTGTAGAACAAATGCAAAGAGAACTGGATCAAAGAGAACATTTATTAAAAATATTGAAAAGAGACAAGGATATTGCATTTAGTTTATTAAAGAAAAATGGAATTGATTTATCTGGAGTTGATGGTAATTTTGATGAGCTTGTATCCAGAGAGCAACTTGAGTTTTGTTTAGGTCAGAATGATAAATTGAAGGGAATGATAAAATTAATGAGGCAAGAAATTGAATCAATTGATAAAAGACATGAGAGTGAAGTAAAGAAGGCAACTGTAGAATATTCAAAACATTTAGAAGAAGAAATCAAAGGTTTAAAATCAGACAAAAGAAAACTTCAAGATGCCGTTGATGATCTGAATGAAAAAATCATTATTAAATCAGAAAAGCCAAAAACGGTTTCATTTGCTGATCCTTATACAAATGCCAACTTTTCCGTTGAAGGATCAAATGGAAGGATGCTAGCAAAACTCAATTCGGCTGCAAATCAGATAAGAAATTTGACTGTAGAAAGAGACAGGCTTCTAAATCTTGGAAACAAGCTCAGGGCAGAAGTATCAAAGTTGAGGAGTGATGCTAGAAATAATAGTGATGATATTGGAAAAGAACATCCTGGAATGCAAACAAATGCAAGTGCTTTGAGCCTAAAGAGAGCACCAGATGAATTTGGTTATGGTTTAAATAATCTAGAAGAACTTCAATACCAAGTAACAATGGAAGCAATGAAAGAAAAGCCAAAAACTGAAAGAACTGTTGATGTAAAATTGTCTTCTGATGAAAGTATGTCTGAAAATGATGCAACTGCTGATGCTATTGAGATGATTAATGTTAAAAGCAAGGTGCCAAGTGAGGAAGATACTCAACAGGGTGCTGTACTTGTAGAAAATACTGGAAATTTACAGAGCAAAGATCAGATTGTGAAAAATCTAGATTATGTTGGGGGATCAAATCTTGCATCTTCCTCAGATCTTTCTTCATTGCATGATATTTGGAAAATGTTAGATGAAGCGGAGAGCATGGCCAGCCAAACACCAAGGAACCTTTCTGCTAGAGAAGCTACAAGTATGAGGACAAGCTTAGTAAATGAAACCCCAGAAAGAGAATATGACAGTTTGAAGATGGATGACAATGCTGTGGAAATAACAGGTAGACAACTGCAAATAAAGCAGAAAGAAAACAGAAAGGAACCGAGACTGAGTAAAAAGGCTGAAGGAAAGTTTGCTCCATCAAGGAAAGGAAGAGCAATAAGGAATTACAATTTTAGGGATGACTCTAATCTTTGATATAGATAGATATTCAACGTTGTTTATTAATAAAGCGTTTATATTTTGGAAGACAGCCAGTATTCATTGTATTTAACATTAATATTTTATGAGTGCTTATTTATTAGTTGTAAACAATACTCAGATTTAGAATGAAGTTTGCAAATAGAAAAAATTGTTTCTCTTCTGTACATTTTTCAGCTCTGATATGGTGTGTGTCTAAATTTATTTTTCAATGGTAATGCGATGTTTATCTACTTGCTGTTTCATCGTTTTTTATGATGAAAATTATCGCCTAATTTTCCTCCCAGGGGGGAACTTGGTAGTTTTCCTTACGGGGGGGTTAGTTCTACAAATGTTCGAGTAACCCAAAAATTTCAAAAACAGACTTACAGAAAACAGAATATGGCTCAAAAATATCATACATTTCTACGATATACAGGTTGTAGTTATGTTTCATAGTGTCTTCATAGTTGCCCAAGCCAATACAAAAAGCATTGAAATTCAATCTTCGATGAAACAATCTTCAGTGAAACAATCTTATTCAAAATACTTTAAGCAAATATCCAAACTTTTTTAGCAATTGATATACATCAACCATATTTTGAAAAATCTTTACCTAAAAATATCAGTTTTACATCCCTGTATCTGTATGCAAAATAGATGAGTCTATTTTAATTTCTCAGTTAGATTCCCTGTCTTTTTTTGTAAAACATTTATGTTTGAAGCAATTTTTGGAAAGGATGATGTAGCAGCAGGTTTGCAAAAAAAGTGCCCTATTCGGGTAGAGGGCCTGTCCAAGGAAATCTTGAGCTGACCCAAAAATATTATGGAGCGAAAGCCAAACCCAAAAGTATTCAGTACGGCGCACGGTATGATGCAATTTTGCTACCTGTAACATCTTTTTATAGATTTTTAAATTTTTAGAGCCAAAATCATATTTTTTTAAGAAATGTTTTCAGACCCAAATATATATTATCGAAATCCCAGACCCAAAAACATAGGACACACCCCCCTATCCAAGTAAACCTCTGCTTCACTGATCAATTTAACTCATGTAAATATTTTTTATCATTATGTATATATATGTATAAAAATCTTTTTTTAACAGGTTCAAATTTCTGAAACCAAAATCCGACAGCTTTGCCAACTGTCTCGGAGCATTTTCATAAATGAGAAAACCTTGATTGAAGTCAAAACCCCCGTCAATATATGTGGAGATATTCATGGACAGTTCGATGATCTCTTGAGGCATTTCGATAAAGCTGGTTATCCGGGGGATTGCAGCTATTTGTTTCTGGGTGATTACGTTGACAGGTGATTGGGTGCTGAAAATTAAAAATTTTACTTTTCATGGCTGATCTAGGACATTTAGTTGTCTCTCTTTTTCTCTTTCTTGGAAAATACATTGTAAATTTTTTTAAATTTATAAGAATTGTTTGTAATTTATTATTATGCATAATTATAATAGCATGCTCCTATCCTATAAATGATGAAAAACAAGATTTTTGGCCCGAATTTAAAGACTCTTTCTTTATTCTAAAATTGGAATTGGTGCAATTTCTCCAAGCTCCTTATGATTTCCCTCACTTGTTGTAACTACTGGGTATATCTGTTTTGATTTTAGAGGCAAGAGATCTTTAGAAACAATATGTTTGTTGCTGGCATATAAAGTCAAGTATCCAACAAATCTTTTCTTGCTGAGAGGCAATCACGAATGTGCAAGTATAAACAGGTATGAAATTCTATTTTTTTCTTTTATAATAAGGGGTAACTTTGGAATTGACTACACGGTGGCCCAGGAAAAGGTCTCTGCGTTTGCAAAGCTGCTATGGAGGAGCTTTGGTTTTTATCATTTTGTTTTTATTTTATGCTGACGTGAGAGGCTTCAACTTAAAATTTGATACTTTGTTTGCCAAAATCTACTGAACATTCCCTTAGCTTTGCTAAAGGAAAGCCAACGTTAATGGCTGTCTTGAAGCCATAATGTAATATTTTTACCAGATTGCAGCAGCGGAAATCTTCTATTGATTCTCGTCGAAAGTGCACTCAAAGTGTGAAATCTATTGTTTTCATTCGAAAATTGTATTCTATTGTATTTCATTGTATTGTTTGAAAATGAATCTTTTATTTTACAAAAATACGATTTACCATTGGACATAGTATATGTCACACCCATGAATGTACTCAATCAAACCAAAATAAAAACAGAAAGCAAAACATTGTGCTTTTGTTATTGTCTTTATTAGGCTTTGTTAAAAATGTGAAATATATTCTTTGGTGTGATGAATTGCATTGTTATTTTTATTACCTATGGATGGGTTTTCAAAAAAATTCAATTATTCATAGGTCAAAAAAATTTGACTGTCCACACACCTTTACCGAAATGAAGTCCAGTGTCCTCCCCCCCCCCCCCCGGGCTTCAGACGTCTTTGAAATACGAAAACTATTTTTTTAGGATATATGGATTTTATGATGAATGCAAAAGAAGATATAACATCAAACTTTGGAAGTCATTTACAGATTGCTTCAATTGCTTACCAATAGGTTAAATTTTTTCACAATATGTTATTCGTAATTTGTTAAGTCCTTTGGGGTTGCTTTTCATCAACTTATTCTTTTCTGGCATGTTTTCTGGAATGTGCGCCCCTGACGATCATTGATATAAGTTTGCCTGTAAAGTTTAATACACGTTTTTTCATTTCATACTCCAAACGCGAAATAAATAAGAAAATTGAGAGAGAACAGGCACAGAGAAATAGGAGTAGCATACAGAACGGAGACATTTCAGCTTCGCCGTTCTCTTTCAATCATTTCTGTTCTCTTTCGATCGATGTTCTCATTTATTTTTCGTTTAGAGTCCTGTGATTTGTAAAGAGCAACCTATACAAGAAACACAAGGTTCACATTTACATCAAGTTACCGTTGTATTTTTAAAATATTTACTTTTGAGTGGTAAATGCACATATATCTTTGTGTTCGTTCGATTGAGATATGCTTGTTTATAAAAGTTACACTGCGTACTCTCTCTGTCCTACTTTCTCTGTCTAATTTCTAGCTGCAATAGTTGAATCAACAATATTTTGCGTGCACGGAGGCTTGTCGCCCGATCTTGAGCATCTCAACGAGGTAAGATTCTGATTTTCTCCCGAATAGGCATTGTGCCACAATTGAAAGTAGTACATATTTAATAAATGATAGGGGGTTCATATATAAGTGTGCATCAAAAGATTGAAAGATGCAGGTCTTATATGCAGTAGAATAAATGAACATATGAAGTTTACGTATTACGTGATTAATACATACATACAAGGAAATTATGCTCACTTCAGGGAGGGGAGGAAGGGAATGCGTTTTTTACGATGCTATTGTTTGGGTCGGTATGTCGGACAACAATAGTATATTTTATCAACAACTGTTTTTTTGCAGATTAGAACTCTAAATCGTCCAATGGAGATTCCGGATAATGGTCTTGTTGCTGATTTACTCTGGTCAGATCCTGACGAGGTCTTTATACACATTCAGTTCATTTGATGTTATTATTTGTATTTTATGTTACTTATCTATCGTAGTCCATTCCGTATATATTTTTTCACATATCATTGGCCCCAACAGTTTGCCTCACGTTTGCAACGCTGCTATGGAGGAGCTTTACGTTTGATATTTTGATTTTGCTTGACGTTGATGTGCGAGGCTTCAACATAAAGGTTTATACATGTTTGCCAAAATCTTTCAAGTAATCATCGAGCTATACTAAGGGAAAGCCAACGTTAATGGATTTCTTAAATTAATCATTGAGCATCAATAGTGGATTTCTCGAACGAATCAAAGTAACCATTGACCTATTCTAAGTCTTTGGAGCATGATATAATATTTTGTTAGAAAGAAGTCCCGTATGCCAGGGTGAAATATTAGCACGTAATTGTTAAATTTTCTCGTTGCTTTGGGTTGTTCCTGCTTTTTAATCATCTTCTTAGGGTCTTAGAAGCAACCTGCAGTAGTTGTTTTTCATTTTTCGTTTTTCTTTTCTAACTATTTTACATATTTTAAAGATTATTATGCTTTCCGTTGTCCGGAATATTAGGCCTTTTCATCAGAAATATAATGCTGCCACACGGACAAATCAAGTTGGCAAATAATGTTTTTTTGTTAAAATAATTGTAAGCACGTTAAAACTGCTTATTTATTTATTTCTTAAATAGCTCCTATTTAAAATAACTCATTTAAAATAATATTTTGGTTCTTGGCACTCAAAGTTATTTTTAAATTGTATGTGCAATTTCAGATGCGGAAATTCTGAGTGTCAAACGTTCAAAAAAGTTTAGGCTCAAATTTACGACAGATGCCTAAACTTTCGGACTAAAGAATTCAAGAGGACTTTTTTACCGATAATTTGGCAAGATTCAAGGGGGCTCCTTGCTTCCCCCAAACTCCCATAATTTTCGCATCGATGCAATTTAATGTATTTGCCTAATTTTGTATCAGGTCAGTTCGAATTCATGATTATATTTTGCTGTATAACTTTTGCAAAAATACAAGGCTTTAGTTGATATACTCGTGTGTACAATGGTCGTTTATCACTTCCATCTTCTACAGGACATCACTGGTTGGGGAGAAAACGATCGAGGAGTTTCATGGACATTTGGTGGAGATATTGTTTGTTCTTTCTTGAAGAGATATGATCTTAGTTTGATTGCAAGAGCACATCAGGTAAACATTTTCAAACAGATATTTTCTTTTTAAGATAAAATTACTTATTGAGTTGTTTATTATTATTCATTAATTATTTTTTTTACGAATGTTTTACCCTAAGAAAGAGTTTTGGGCAGCTTTAAAATAAAGTTCCTTTTATTCAAGTTTTTTTTTAACTAGAAGAAAAAGCATTTTCAATAGAGTAAATACAAAAGTGCCTGCATAATGAGAAGCTATTTTTATGAAAACTCTCAGCCTGAAAATGGGAGATATATTTTTCATGGTACGGGGTTGCAATGTTTTTAAATTTAAGTTATTCTCTTCTCAGTACAAAGAGTTTCTACATAACCACGGGGGGGGGGGGGGTACGTTCAACAGGCAGGTGACTGGGGTGTG
>JAYJMH010070779.1:0-11143 GCA_036873815.1 Phacellophora camtschatica | reverse complement strand
AAAGACTTGAAACATATTTAAACACAAACTCTAATGTTTCAACTTAAAAGGTTTTTGGGTGACATACGGGGTGACCCAAAAAGAAATATCACCGTTTGCAGGGCTGTAGCAAAATTACAAATCTCAGATTGTGCACAAATTAATGGCTGAAGGGCAAACTTAGAGTTTAACAACTAGAGGAACCTGAAATTAAAATTTCTTTATTCCATGAGCTTTCAAGTTAATTTGAAAAAACATCGTTGCCTTAACGTCAACTTTGAAGTTTCAAATTTGAAAAGATTCACTGACAAAACTCTCAAGTCGATATAAGAGCAAGCAGGCTGTTTTAATGTCAAAATGTGGAATGAATAGTATTCCTTTAAATTGACTTGAAAGCTCGCAAATGAGAGCCATTTTAATTCCCGGTTTTGGACAGGTAAGCGTGATCGAAGATAACTGGATGATAATGCAATCTCTAAATTTGCCTTTGGGTGGTCTTTTTGAGTATAATTCAAACAAACGGATATTGTTTTGGGTCACCCGGCAGTTGGGACATCATCATCAAATCTTTGTCACAAATGTAGATGTAGATAGCCATAAAAGATTTCTCAAACTCGAATCTATTTTCGTGTAGATAAATTTTATAGGAAATGTTTTGGGGATTTTAAAGCAAACATTTTGCAACAGTTTCACATATTCAATCAAGCCTTTTCTGTTATTAACGTTTATATCACAAAAAAGCAAGAAATTTTAAAATTTTCAAAATTCAAATGGTATCTTCTATGTTTTGATTCTAGTGAAAGAACTTTTATATGCTTCGTTTATTTTAAATTCCCAATAAAACAGTTAAATATCATAATTGTCACACGATAAATGCCGCATTTTTGTCATGGACAGTTCTCATCCCATCCTCATATCTTCTTTCTATTCAAAAGACACATTTTACATATATCTAGTCTTTTAATTAAAACAAATTTCCTACGTCGAGAACATAAAATAGTTTACTTCTTTGACGTTTACCAATGTAGATGTGAACCATGTGCCATCGCTGCGTCCATTGAGTGAACGACGTTCCCAAATGCGTGCCACGTGAATATCGTATTTCAGAAAAGCATCTGGTCCCATATCGTAATTCCACGTGACGACAACAGCAGCTGCGATGCTAAATCTGAAGGCTTATGCCATCTTCAAGTCCCCGCCCTCTGACGTAAAAGCATTCTTTATCTTGCTTTAACAAATGCGGAACAATTCACAAAAATTTACAAAATATCTAAAACTACAAACTTTGTTAAAAAACTAATTAACTCTCATGGAAATAAAGTACGAATTAAAACAGTAACTGACACTGCCTTCCGACGTAAAAGTATTCTTTATCTTGCTTTAAAAAATTACAAAATATCCTCCAAAATCCCTATCGTCAAAATTTTCTATAAACTTCAACAAACAAATAATTAATTTTCATGGAAATAAACTACGAATTAAGAACAGTAAATGATAATGTCT
This sequence comes from Phacellophora camtschatica, assembly GCA_036873815.1. Classification (NCBI taxonomy): domain Eukaryota; kingdom Metazoa; phylum Cnidaria; class Scyphozoa; order Semaeostomeae; family Ulmaridae; genus Phacellophora; species Phacellophora camtschatica. The sequence goes on along the minus strand of JAYJMH010070779.1, from coordinate 9,661 downwards.
TTCGACGTAGACGTATATTTTCTTGTGGCATTATTAAACTTTTATGAAAATAAATAATAAATTAAGAACTATGAATGATAATGTCTTTCTGCGTTAAAGTTTCATTTATCGTGCATGCGCAAGATTTAGACACAATTATGACACGAAGGAATTGCAAGACAAATTGCCTCAAAATTTCAAGCAGCTAGCAGTTTTTTAACAAAGCAATCTGAAATTTGTAACCCATTTGTTTACATCCTCAGTGAAATTTATCTACCACAAATGCCATATACCTTTTATTGATAAATCTTCGATGTTCGATCTTCTATCCCACTTCGTCGAGCAAATAAAATTTGTTACAGCCATTTACCTTTGACAGTGTATGGTTTCCCGGATCTAAACGTGATGTGTGTGATAGTAAAACGTGATGTGCGGATTTCTGATTTTGGCATTGCGGATCTGATTCGGACGCCGCAAAAGTGATTTTGATTTGAGGGATCTATGTAAAAACTTTGCGGAATTGCAAATGATAGGCCAAAAATCATCGTGCGTACGGATTTTGAAATACCCTATGTAGTTTTCGTAGTTTGTACAATTCTCGCTGTGCAATTCAGTTAGTGCAATTCAGTTTGTTTCATTGCAGTTTGTTGCAGTTTGTCATGTCACACGATAACTGCATTGAGAAATGTTACGATGAATGAAATCAAATAGCATATTTCGCTTCCCAAAAGCATAGCAGCAAAACTTGCGTGTTTATAAAGAGAAAAATTTAGCCAGATATCAATTAGGCCTACATGATATGAATGCAGTGACAACAAACCCCTGTCGGATCTTGACATATTACAAGAAGCCCTGTTTCATGAGTTCTTGACAGATTTGACGTCATTTCAGCTGAAACAGAGGTCGAAAACAACAGGAGACCGAGGCAGAAATTTTCAGTCTACAAGACGAACGTGACGTTGAACCAGTTAAATAACACAGGGAAATAAAGACTCGTATAATACGTCAACATCGAATTCCATTTCCATTAAGAAATCTCAATGCGCTTGTGCGTATTATGTACACACTGCACATGTATAGTGTTAATAAATGTAATTTATGTTCAGCAGTTTGTGGCGATGGAGTTGATGCTGCTTTTGTGCTCCCTATGCACTTGTTATTGTCATACTTCTTTTCATTATTTTTTTGTTATTTATGGAATTTTTATGATAGATATGAAGAAAATAAACTGCTAATTTTTTAAGTGTAAACAAAAATATCATCCTAAAAATTAATTTCTGCAAAATTTAATAATTTCTTTAATATTAACTGCATAAATATCAAATAAATTTTTTCATGATTCATTTTGCGACAACTCACTTCTGAGATCATCCAAAGTCCCATTTTGTACAGCCAGTCGAACCTCGTCAACAAAAGCACTGAGATGTTGCACGTTGTGACTGATGAAATAAAAAAGAATGCACATGAGAACCTATCAGAACGTAGTATTCCATCTTCTTGCTATGATTTAAGAAAATCTCCAATCATGAAACATCACAAGGCACACTCTTCAGAACGTTGAATTCGAAGGCTTTGAGAATCGAATCCAAACCTTCAAAACTTCAGTCAAAGCTTAGGTCCAAGATTTGCAATATAGCAACAAGATGAAATACTGCATTATGATCGGTGCCCGAGATTTCCTGGGCAAACAGAAACATTAGTTCCAAGATTTGGGTAGTAATGACAGGAGTCCCAAGTAGACTGAAGTGCTATCAGATATAGCAAGAAACTGAGGGACACATAAGGACACGTGTGGTAAGTCTATGTTAGGTGATCTTTTCTCTCAGTTCTTGCACAAATTTAAAAACTGATTTTTTATGAAATGAAATTAACGAATTCTGCTGGAAATTTTCCCATTTTTTCCATTCACATTCTGTTGTTCTTGCAAATTTACTTGACGCAAACAAATGTGTTTCTTACAAAGTCGCGTCCTCTTAAGCATCGCATACACATTTATAACCTGGAACTTAAATTAAAAGCCACATAGCATTTTATTCCTAAAAATCTCGTTCAGATTTATAACCTAAACCTGGTGAAATGAAAAGTCACGAGGCATTTTATTCCTAAAAAATCTTTCACACATTTATAGCCTGTAACTCGTAAAATTCAAATTCGTGTGGCATTTAAATCCTAAAAATCTCTTACATATTTATAACCTGTAACTCTTAAAATTAAAAGTCGCGTGGCATTTGAATCCTAAAAATCTCTTACATATTTATAACCTGTAACTCTTAAAATTAAAAGTCGAGTGGCATTTGAATCCTAAAAATCTCTTACACATTTATAACCTGTAACTCTTAAAATTAAAAGTCGCGTGACATTTGAATCCTAAAAATCTCTTACATATTTATAACCTGTAACTCTTAAAATTATAAGTCGCGTGGCATTTGAATCCTAAAAATCTCTTACATATTTATAACCTGTAACTCGTAAAATTAAAAGTCGCGTGGCATTTGAATCCTAAAAATCTCTTACATATTTATAACCTGTAAATGGTGAAACGAAATCTCACGTGGCATTTTATGACTTCTTAAAAAAATATTCATGGAAACAAGGTTAGATAAATTAATAATAAACACTTACATCATCAATAACACTTTTGCAAGCATTTCATTTGTCACCAATAAATGATTCACGTATGCTCTGGTATAATACAAACACGTGTAACAGGTGCAGTTGGTCACAATTGGTCCAAAATCTTCTCTAAATCTGCAATCAAAATAACATAATGACGCTCAGACAAACACTTATACCACAAATAGTCCAAAGACAATATAATGATGATTTTCATGGGTAAATAACATCGTATACATTAACAATGTGATATAGGTAAGTAACATAATATCGACGAATAATATAGGAAAATACTGAGCAAATAATATGATACAGGAAAAAATATAATACAGAAAAATATCATGTTATGGGCATGATGATAATATGATCATGTAAACAATATACTGTGGGTAAACAATGCAAAATATGAAGTGAATAATATGAATAGTATAAATAATATAAATAATATGATATTAATTAAATTTTGTATTTTTTGAAGTCGTAAATATTATCTTTCTTACCCTGTATCTGTCAAATCAATTTCAATATCGGCAAGCATTTGTTCTACACAATCGTTGCAATCCTCATGTGTAGTTTTAATCTTTGGTCGTTTATGCCGATATGCAAAAACTGCTGCGCAACCACGTTCAGTTAAGTCATAAGCGTATCTAGAAATATGTAAAGGAAACATTCTGGCAGAAAGGACCAGGCTTATCATACAAATCGCTAGCCTGCTCCTCCACCTAACCTTGCTCCATTGCTCCGCATCGAAAAATAATGTAATTACTAGTAGGTAATGAAGTGATTCTGAGAGTGGACTACATTAAAACATGGTCGGAGGTAGACTAAAACTACTCCACGTGCTCATTTAAAAACAGGCAAGCAGGGTGCATAATACTATCAACATGCGTACTGTGAATTGTCACGTGATCACTCTGACAGATCACTCTAAACATGATTCAATGCCTTTAAAGCTCCTTTTTTTTAAAAATAAAATTGGCTCTTTGAAAAGGATACGAGCTGTCCACAACGTCGATTCCACAAGCCACTGCATCTATCATTTGGTCTGAAAAGGAACAAAATGTTACGAGAAAATCAGTGACGATTCCCTTCTAACTGTCTTTTCCTTTACATGCATATCTCATCCCGTGCTGAGATTATTGTATGTGTTATGTCCGTAATCATCTCTGGTTCTACACCAACATGATTAATTCATCCCAGGATGAAAATTGATATGCATTTACATGATAATTTTACACGGTTTCACCCCGAGGGATGAAATCTCATCCCGTGATGAGATGCTGCTGGAAGTTAATTGTGCAACGAGTTTCATTACGCCTTTATCGTGTAAACACCACACAGGATTTTAAATGTCAGAACCATATGAAATCAGGACGAAATTTCTCATGTAAGGGTTTCTATGTGTTTTAAGCAAAATTCAATGTCAATTCTAAAATAATAACAAAAATAGCAATAATAACAAGAACAAAAACAATTATATATAATAATAACAACAATATTGATTATAACTATAAAATTTACCTGGCTTGAATATTCCCAGGAGTATTCTTGGCTTATCATGCGGCAAAAACTCCTGAAAGAGAAAAGTGCAATGTTTATTTAGTTAATATTCATTTTTAATAATTATTTTTTTAAAGTGCTTTGGAAAGAGTTCATTTCGAACCTCAAATAATTTGAAAAGATGCGATGGAAAAGATTTATCTTTGATCGTTTTGTTTTTGCTTGACGTTGATGTAAGAGGCTTCAACTTAAAGTTTGATACCTTGGTTGCTAAACTCTACTAAGTAATCCTTGAGCCATACTGAAGGAAAGACAATGTTATTGGTTTTCTCAAGCCATAATGTAATATTTCCAGCAGATTGCAGCACATAAAATCCTCGCTTTTTGGTTTCATTGAGTACAATATTGACTGATTATTGGGCAGATCTTGGCAAACAAAGTGTACATTTATTAAATCCTCTCGATTAGATTGAATCCTAACTATAGATTGAATCCTCTCGTATGAAATTCAAACAAAAACAAAATTATCAAAACCAAAGATCCTCTACAGCTTTGTAAAAGTGGGAAAATTTTAAGCCACCCAATATGTCAAGGAAAATAGATACACCGACTGTACAAACGAATTGATGAAAACTCACTAAAGTTTGCTGAAGAAGATCTGTGAAATCGCTTCCAATCTGGTCGAAGCCTTCTAACACAAACCCTGAATAGAAAAAAATGAAGAAAATAATCAAGATCAGAAAAACGTACAGGGTGCGAACAAATTAAAATGTTTGGAAAATCACCGAAAGCCGGTTTTGTTACCAATCTGAAAAATATATTTCTGAGCAAAAATGGGAAAAACTAAATTAATTTTAAAAATCGTTTCTATTTTGGTTGCGATAGATTAATGAATGAATGAATGAATTTGATAGATTAATAAATGAATGAATAAATGAATGAAACTTTATTTTGTCAAAATACAAAAATATTTTATAATGGAATAGAGCAGAGTGTTTTTAACTTGGGCCGCTGAAAACAACATAACAGGTGTTTCTGAATATTTTGAATCAATGAATTTTAGATATAGAATTCAATAATCACCAAAAGTAAATATTTTAAGTGAAAAAAATTAGTTTTGGGATCTGCCATATTTCTTTAATGTTCAGGAATTTCCTTCTACATTTGTGTGGCATTGTTTGCTTGCATTCTATCGCCACATTTTTCATATGAGTTTTAAAAATCTAGAAGGGGATTCTTTGGCGAATTTCATATCCATATTTAATTTCATTTCTATGGAAGTATTTTTCGACACTTTTGGTACATTTTCGTCATTATAATGAACGCTGTGTAAAAATATATTTAATTTGTACAGATCACTAATTTTCAAGCAGTTTAACAGCGACGTAACTATAAAAACAGACCAGATTTCATGAAGTCATGATTTCTCGAGCGGTGTATCGAGTAAAAATCAAATTGATTTTGCGATCAATTTTATATATGATAACTTTGTCCTAGATAAAAAAGTAAGAATGCAAAATGCAGTTTACTCTTTCGCCGATTTGGTAAAAAAACAAGCTTAGAAATTAATTTGAGATATTTTCAAGAACAGGCGAACAAACAGCGCAACATCATTTTGGACATGCTGGTACACTTCAATCACTTTCTAATTCCGGCCACAAAGCTTTCTTGTTGTGATTTAAAAAAGCGTACTATCATTAACATAATAATTCTGAAATTTATAATAAAAGATAATGGGAATAAACAAAAACAGAAAGGAATATAATTGAGAACAGCGCAATAAAATGCATCAAAACCATGTCGTTCAGAAAAGTGTTTTAAGCTACTACAACAATGTTCAATATTATGACCAGAGTCCGGAATATCGATCAATGCTCCTCCGAGCGTAAAGTTTGATCTTTACAAACCGTCCTCGTTAAACAATGGAAAATAGGCGTGGTTTTGGTGCGGCACATAATTTCCTTTGTTTTCTTTAACCCTCCTCCGGTCAGAGACCATGCGACCGTAATGTTTTCCGGACTTTGTAATTTCCTCTATATAAACGCGCAAAAATAATCAAAACTTGCAAAGAAATAATATTTTTAAAACATTTAAAGGTTTAAAGTTTTTGTTTGGTTATCCGGTTGTGATTATTAATCTTGTAAACAATGATTTTATTTTGCAACTATTTGTAAACATCTGACATTGCAGCCATTCGAAGATTAAATGCCATATATCACGAGGAAAAACTTTATTACTTTGCGGTGTAAACATTTCTTTACCTCTGTTCGTAAACATTCAACATTGTAATCATTTTGTCATTGAAATCCTTTATTTCATGAGTCCAAACTGCCATAAAGAAATGTATTTGCATGAACGGATTAAGCACATAGATGGCAACAAAAAACTTTGAACAACATTTCCTAAGGCCCATCTAAAGTGTTCCTATATGTAAGCAGTCAATATCTTAAATTTAAGGCCCAGGCGTTCAAATCTTTTAATTTCTTGTACAGGCATTTTTAAATAAGAGATTAGTTTATAAGAAATGAGTACTGGAGCTAAAACCTTATTTTGCGGTATAAACATTTCTTGTAACCTTTTTTTACCTCTTATGTTGAATGTTTACAAACAGGTTTGTAAACATTCAACATTGCAATCATTTAGAAAGCTTTCGTTGCTTTCTAGTACGGATTCTGATTTAGAGGCGTTCAGTCATAATCCAACAGATCCTTTAGTTCATGAGTCGAAACTGCCATAAAAAAATTACTGGAGCAGTTGAGAATTTAAGAATATTTCAGCACTCAGCCTGAATTTCAAGAAACATAAAAAAAACTATTTCTCTTGGTAATTTTGTATTCATAGGAAGTGAAGGGAAACTGACTTAATTATGATGTGAAGTGCTAATAAAAATTACATGAATGTGACATAGCACGTTTTCCTAAGTTTTTAAATAGTAGTGGAACCAATGGGAGCAGGGGGCGACCGCTCCAATTGCTTTCTAGAAGGCTTAATTGGACATTTTCCTACAGTTTTTTCAGCCCAGTCGGCCAGATCTCCACCTAAAGACCAAATTCTTACCTCTGACATTTCTCTTCGCTGTTTCCTCAGCAGACCTTTGCCTCTCTTTCATGACGTCGCCTCCAACGATTACACCAAAGAGATCAACATTGTATTTATCCTGAATGAAAAAACGCAATTATCGCACCTATTAAACACCTCTAAAAACTGTGTTTGGTTTAGTCTATCAAAATTAGTTTTTGAGTTCGGTGCAACCCTAAAACAATATTTTAGGGGCCAAATATAAAAATTCCTTCGGTCATTAAAAATTGTAAAACTTCAATGTTCCTTATCTACTTTTAAATGCAATAAAAGCTACTCACAGGATTACCTTCCATGATGCTGATGCACTTGTCAAGATGCCTCAACGTCCTGTCTACTGATTTTCTGCATCGTTTCTTACTTTCTCCCGAAGGAATTATATCACAAAGACACTCAGCAAAACGAATCCCAGACAGAGCTAATAGGTCCATATATTCTTCAGGTGTAACCTAAAAAAATAGCAGTGAAAATGTTGCAGTGCATTTTAATGACTATTTATCCTTCTTGCAGTTACCCAGCATAAAATAACCTATATTGTTAAGTAACAGCCTGGTAAAGGTTCTTATTTGATACAATTAGAAAGCAAAGCTGGTGGATAGAAGAAGGGTGGGTTCAGGGCAGGCCCCAGACATTGTGGAAGGAGGGGGTTTCGCGAAAAATTAGCCGAGTAGAATTAGAAATTTGCCGATAAATGGTAAGTTCAGCTTTGCAAACTGAATTGCCAGATGAAGAATTGCTGAGTAAATACCATTTTACATTTCCAGGGGGTGACACACCTCCCTACAACCCCGCCCCCAATAAGGCCAATAACAACGAAAATTCACACTTGTTTTAAATTCTCCAATTAATGTGTATTCCCTTAACAATTTTTTTGTCAAAACGTGATACAACATTTTAGTCTGAAGGTTTATTCTATTTGTAGGCTCTTCACACAGGTTTCTCGTGTTTACATTCATTCACATGCAAGCACATCATGTTCCTGAAGGATTTTCAAGTTCTCAAATCAATCTTTCTTGTAGGTACATTGGCATACTTCCGTACTTCTTTATGACACATGAAAATGATGTGTTGTAATAATTGTAAAATGTTCCTTCTTGATTTACCTTTTTCCTGCCACTCTGGGTCCACACAGAAATTGATTTTTCCTCTGCATATTTGTGAACATCCTTTTGAGTAAATTTTGCAAGATCTTGAATTGAACAAAATAACATGCCTCCATCCTGTCACAATAATGAGTGAAAATACAGAAACAATAAGATTTACAGATTTACAGCATTCTGTTTCTTGAGCAAAATTCCATGAGTGCAATGAAACACAGAAATACAGTCAAATCACAGTACTTTTATGTAATCTCATGTGTTATGACGATGTGTGTGTGTGTGGTTGCATGCATTAAAAGAAACAGGCTTTTTGCGGCATGAATTTGCAACATATACAAAAAGTTTCAAATAGCTCTTTTAAAATGTTACAAAAGTTTAAAAACGTTCTTCAAAACATGTAGTACTCCTATGAATCAGACTGCAAACTCAGAACCCAAATAAAAAATCAGAGCATTCCCCAGCAGTTTTTCTTAATATATAAATCTATTTTTCTTGAAGTAAACACAAGTTTTTAGACAATCTCAAAGCACAATACATAAATTCATATTGATCGCAAAGCTGCAATATCAAAAGCTTCCTCTTCCACACAGCAGCAGCACAAAAAGAAAGCTCTTGAGAAAACAAATATGTTTTTAAACACGGCTTCTTCTTCGATTTGCATGGTTGCATATTAAAGAAACTCTTGCATATTGAATATGTCACATAAAACAAAATAAAATATCTGTACTACAAATTAAGGTAAAAATATTAAAATATGGAAAAAATTTCTTTCCTACACCAAACAAAAGTTAGCTATCAAAAATATATCAGTGTACTCCTCCTCCGGGAAAATTTCATTGACCAAGCAATATGTACAAAACGTTGCAGTGCAACAAATTAAATTATCAATTGATTAAATTATTTTTTTAAATGCACATTTATAACAACTATAAACGTTCCCATTCAACTTTTATCCTTTTAAAGTTAATGCTGTAAAAAGTTATTCAAAATTTCAGCCTGAGTGAAGGTTCTTATATTTCTAGATTCTTATGTGTGTGTCTGCATTTTTAAATTTCCCCATCATGCCAAGTAATGTATTTTTATTTTCAAGGACTTTCAAGTTCATGATTACTTTCAGAAAGCAATCAGTTAAATTGAAACCTCCACATAACAGACATCATTGGGAAGAAAGTTTCTGTCTGTTGCTGGAGGTGTCTGTTGACTAAAGGTTTAGTTAACAGGGATTTGAGGAAACAATGGAAATTTGGGACAATATTAAATATTAATTCTCAAGACCTCTCTATTCTCCATACCAATATAAGGAGTGTTTCTCGCCACCATGATGAGCTACTTTCGCTTACTATCAACTCTAAAAAGTCATTTGACGTTATTGGAATATCGGAGATGTGGCA
>JAYJMH010070768.1:0-11143 GCA_036873815.1 Phacellophora camtschatica | reverse complement strand
CGACTAGACTTTTTACTAGATTTTCTGTATAGTAAAAAGTCTAGTGAAAAATCTAGTCGTTTGGCCGGGGCTTTAGTTTTACGGCCTTGTGCAGAATTGCGGAATAGCCCGACAAACAGCGGAACTTTTTTGATCCACCCGGCACAACATGTAGGGCTTGTAATTTCCTATCTATAGAATTCCATTGCAACATTACCTTTGACTTTTGCATTGTTCTTAATTCCGTATCTTTGTTCTTCTGTGTTATTGAGAGCAACAATCTGATAATTGAAAAAAAATTTAATTAAAGGAGACCTGAAATTAAAAAGGAAGAGATTTTTCAAAATTCATGCTAACAGTTCTCAGCTCTGTAAATTCAATTTTTAGTTAGGCAGTTAGGCCACGCCCACAAACAAATATATATATATATAAGTTAGAAAAAGGGCGTATTAAAAGTTAGAATACTCACCGTGTTTCCATATATACTGACGTCATTGCTCAATGACAAGGCAGTCAGAGAGGTGGTCACAGTGGCAGTAAAAATAGAGATAATGACTAATCCGACAAGCACCCAGAAGAATGCAAATACTCTTGCAACAAACGATCGAGGAGCACGGTCGCCATAGCTGGTAAAGACAATTAAATGAATTGTTATTAACAACATTATTAGATGGAACTTACGCAAGAATGCTACGGATGGCACTAAATGTTTCATGGAAGCAACATGACCAACCAAGAACTGTATGGTAATCTACCAAAAGTCACCAGCAAGATTGTCACGCGCCGCCTACAAGGCAGGTCAATGTGTGTGCCATCCTGAATAATTGCCTTACAAATTGTTTTGTGGGAACCGTCAAAAGGAAGAGCTAATCGAGGAGAAAACCAGTGGAGTATGTTAACCTCATCAAGCGCGACACTGGTCTTGACAACATAAATGATATCAAGGCGGCTATGCTCGACAGGGATGTGTGGAAAGGATTCGACAAGAGGCTCGATCGGGTGATCGGCCTAAGTAAGTAAGTAAGTTATCATGGCCTCAAACTTTCTTTCAGGAATACTGACAATATTACAAAATCTATTATAACAATAAGTGTTTTCCTTGTAAAAAGTTAAGTTTAATCAAAACCAATTTGCAACAATCCGTTTCTAAAAGCCGTATTCGTGCTGAATACTTGATGTTCCAAAAAAAGGTTCAGAAAAGGTCATAAAATAATCTCATTTCAATAAAAACGCGTATATAAAAACTTCACTTTTAAGAACCTACAGGCTGAAGTAAAAGTACTGGAGACATTGCTTAAATTATAGACAGATAAGTAAAATCGACTATTTTTTGCTCACCACACCTGAACTATTAAGCTAAAATATTATTTTAATTTAAGATACCAAAATGTAGGTTCTTATATGCTGGTTTTTACTGTATTCAATGACTTTTAGCATATTTAGGCCTACTGTTTCGTTCTGTGCAAGAACGTTTTATTTAAAAAGCTCATAACTTCTCACCTTACTGTAGTTCACAACTCAGATACATGTAAGTTAATCTATTTTATAGAGTGTGAAAATAAATCTCTTCAAATATTAAGCGTGGAGACATTTTTGGGTACATCCGGCACTTCATGAGTACAATTTAACTTATCAACATTTGCAGCAACTTCTTACTAAGTGATTTAATCAACTTACCCGACCGTTGTCATTGAGACAAAAGCCCACCAGAATCCTTCCCATGCTCCTTTAAAGAAAGAGCTTGGAAACTGGTCCGGGTTCCAATAAGAATCCTGTGAAAATAAACGAATATTTTACAATAGTTCGCAATAACGATTTATCCAACTTCCCAACAATCTTTAGCATTTAAATTAGTGAAATTTCGAAAAGGCACTCTACCCACAAAAAAGTCGGACATTGTTGAAATGGACTCTTTAACAGCAACAAACTTTCTGAAAAAATAATGCCAAAAGACATCACAATAAAAACCTCCAATGAAAAGACAGATTGATGCATTTTCATTTTCTTTTTCATTTTTTTTTTATAGATTTATTTTTGATAAAACAGGGAGGGTAGCTTAATTATCCGAAGTTTATTTACAAGAGTCCCTCACAACTAAAATAATTACAGAAACTTTTAATAGTTTACCTACAAGCCTTTTTACAATAAAATGATAAAATAAAGATAATTGAAATTGAAATAGTCTAAATTTACAAAAATCTAATTACTCGACAGCACAAGTTATTTCCCTGGGCATGTTATTGGAGAAATTCATAAAAGTTCAAAGCTTTTAAGAAAGACAACCCATCAAATCTTCGGTTTTTGGTTTGATACGAGACGGCGCCAATTTGTGGATTCGCACGCACTCGCACTGTTGTTCGTTTCATCTTTCTCCCCCTAATTTCTGCCCCCGTTGTGTGTCAAACAAAAATTAAACTTTCTATAATTGTTTTACGTCTAAATCTCACAACAAAATGAGCAACGAAAGTTTTTGGCAATCTTAAGACATTTTATTTTCAAACAAAGTAGGATAACAATATTGTCTATCCTTACCAATGCCCACATCACAATTCCAGAAAGTGCAGCCATGATTAAAGTCAAGACCAATACAGGCCATCCTTGCAAAACAGCATCCATAACAGCAACTGCAGCGTTTCCAGGTTCTTGCTTCTTTTCCAAATAAATCACACCAGGCGACTCAACCAATGGGAAATATGGTTTGTTTTGGTACTTTACATCAGTCATGCTCCCATAAATAGGCAATGCAATCTCAGTGTCGTTTTTTGCTGAAAAAAAATTCTTCCTCGGTTTACTCCTCCCAATGATGTACAATTAAAGTCCTCCATCTCAAACTGTTATGGAAAACAACCACTTGTTCGAGATGAACAGCGGCAAACTACCGGTTGAGGTTGGCCCAGAAAATTTCCCCACGTTTACGAACATGTTTTTTTGCTTGACGTTGGTGCAAGAGGTTTTAACTTAAAGTTTGATACCTTGCTTGTCAAAATCTACAGAGTAATCCCTGAGCTATTCTAAAGGAAGACCAATGTGAATTGCTCTTAAAGCCATAAAGTAGAATCTTCAGCAACTCGCAGCAGCAGAAACCCTTTATGTTGTGTTTCATTGAAGGCAAACAAGGTATCAAAAAAAAGCTTCATTAATCAAATTCAAGCACAAATAGAATTGTCAAAACTCAACTCCTCCACAGGGGCTTTGCAAGCATACAAAACTCTTACTTAGTTCAGATTTGAGATCTTCGGAGCTGTTGACTGGCTTTTGGTATTTTATATTTTCCTTTGCACATGCGCCGCAACATTCTCCAATGAGGTCACGCAAGATCCTTGGAAATATGCCACCTGGCTCGAGAGTCCCCGCCGCTTGTTCCTTTATATAAGGTCCGATGGTCCAGTGTTTTACAATAATTTTCCCTGCGCATAGAGGATTGGTAACAGTGCAGTTTCCTGAAGAAGAAAAAACACACTCTACATACAGTCAAGTAAACAACGACATCGTAATTTATATTATAATGAAAATAATTGGACAATAACTGACTTTTTCAAAAGAATAAAATCTAATAAACATAAAATCTAAACTAATAACATGCCGTTATTTGTTGATTTTAATTTCCCCAAAGTCTGTTCCGTGAATTCAGTTCTTAATCGATCAGACAGATAAATTGAACGTTTACGACTTTGTTTTGAATCAGAATTATCGCAGAAGGTTGAGAGATACTTCTAAATCAAACTTAATCTTTCGAGAATTCGTCTACGTTATGCATGAAGATTTTAAGAATCAGTTGAGGATTTTAATGCATAAAAATCAGTTGAAGTTAATGTAGATGATACTGAATACACTTACACAAAAAACAATTTTCTTGATCAAAACTCAATTTTATATAAAACTTGCCTGACGAGAAAGCTTCTTTTATCAGCAAGCACAGCATAACAGCAATAACTGGCATCCACTGAATCTTCTTGGTATCCATTGCCATTTAAAAGTATTGATTATACCCTGAAAATATTTAAACAAAGATATTCAAGTGTTTATTTTTAGGCTTAATTTTATAATTAAATTAAAAAGCATGATTACAGATAACAGGTTACATTTTTCAATAGAAAGATTAAAGTCATGAAGGCAAAAGCATCTCGAAAAGCGCTTTGGGGAAATTAAAATCAACAAATAACGGCAAATAACAGATTTAACTAATTTGCGATAAATAAAGTACAAATATAACATTTAAATTCACGAAGTTTCTTTGTCCGGGTTTTTACTTATAGCTTCGTGTAGCTAAAAAACCAGCAACGACAAACTTTTCCATCCACGGCAAAAAGTTCTGTAAAGGTCCTTTACAAAAATGCCTTACATTTCTTTAAATATAAAACAAAAACGATCTTCAACAATAATTTCTTCGACAAAAAATTTCTTTGACAAAAAGGTCTTTAACTAAAGATCTTCATTAAGTATGTGGTCTTTAACAAAAAAGTTCTGCGACAAAAAGGGTCTTTATCAAAAATGTCTTTAACATATAGGTGGTCTTTAAAAAATAGCTTGTCTTTAGCACAAAGGTTTTTAACAAAAAGGTCTTTAACAAAAAGATAACAAAAGTTTTTCAGAAATTACCAATATCACAAAAGCTTCTTTAATAAATGGCAATTGACTAAGGTGTAACAACACGTGTGGGAAATATTCTATTTAACGCGTATCGCACATTAAGATTAAGATACCCACTGAACTAGTGAGAACCTCTCTATTAACATATAATTTAAACGTATTAGCAACATACGTTCAATTAAAAAAAAACTAATTAAACTTATAATCGTAATAACTAATAAGCAGCTCTTAAAAATTAACATATATAGAAGCTATTTTAAATATTTTAAACAATTAATCGCCATTACAAGCTCTCGCCATCTGGCACGGTAAGATGAAGAAATTTTGTTTAATTTCAAAATTTGTTAAGTTGCCAGGGAAATAAAGTACAGGTGGTCGAATTGTGTCAAGTCCAAATTAGCTGACGATGCAAATCGCTTGTTTATCTTTTCCTAAAACGTTGTTCAACGTTTAGGACGACTTCTGAAAATAATGTTTTCTGTTTAAACTTCGTCGAAAGATTTATTAGTTTTTCTCACATCATCATACACATCATACAGCCGGGCACCACATATATGAAATAACATCTTGACCCTTTAAAATATACCTTCGCAATTAAATTGTAAAACCTATGATTTATTGACAAAAATTAAGTTATTTCCCTGGCAACCTGCGCAATTAAACTGCCCAAAATGTTTCCGTCTAAATGTACTGCATCCAAAATTAAAAAGATTTCTGTCAGCAGTGGCGTGAAAAATTATCCGAAGACCATTATCAAAAAACCTATGCTGTTATTCAAGTATATCCAAAATTCCACCGCGATAATTGTGTAAGTGTCTTCCGTATCTCGCCAATTGGAGAGAGAAAAAGGTTACAGATTCGCAAAGCTATAGTAGAGGAGTTTCAGTTTTAATATTTATGTTTCTGATTGAATTTAATAAAATAAACTTTAAGAAAACAGCTAAATAACCGCTGAGTTAAAAAATAACAAAAGGTTCCGGCTTCTTCAAAACCAAAGGTTGGAATTTCCATTGTATTAATTTTATGGCAAAAGAGTTTTGGAATAACATTCGAACAGTATTGCTCAACGAGTGGCAATACACAAATTTAATTACTAATTGAAGGCAATGACACAAAGAAAGCAAGAGAAAAAGCTCATGTCTAAGTTGGTCGAGGATGATATCTTATGAAAATTTATCACATGACTCCAAAGCAGTCATGTTGAATATATTGTTTATTGAGTTAGTTTTATTCCATTCTGATAGTTCATTCAAAATATGACATACTCTGTTGCCTCTAGATAGATTCAGCTGAAAGTTTCAGAATTCATCTGTAATAATGACATGATATTTATGTTTACGTTCATTCTCAAACTCACTTGTTTTCCGGAAACACAAAATCATCAATCATCGAGTCAATATTGAACTCGGTATCATACTTCACACAAACAAGGTATCATACTTCACACAAACAAGGTATCATACTATATTCTAGTTAAAGCACCTTCTATGACAAGCAAGAAGAAACAGAATAATCAAAAACGAAAATCCTCCGCAACAGCTTCGGAAATGTGTAGCCTTTTTTGGAGATACCAGGTATATCCCGTATTGCGTTCATCAAAAATATCCAATCCCTCATCCCGCCAAACCTTAGCATGTGTGCAGTCAAACCTACAATCTCTCTTACGTAATACAGCAAGGATGTTACAAAATACAGAAGCGTAAAAGCAAACTTATTGTTTTTGCTTCTTTGCTAACCTTCGTGTGAACACACAACACGGTCCAGCGTTAACTAAAGGAAAAGCAAAAGCTGTATTTAAGCTGGTTCGAAAACAGACGCTACATATTCCACATCTTCTTTGAGACGTAACTTTCTACTAAATAATGCCGTTTGCTCCAGAAATTATTTTAAAACTGTTCATAATATTGTGGAACAGATGATACGAGTGTAAAAATTAGAAATTAGGCAAATAATCGGATTATAATAAAATATGTGCATGATTCTTCTGTTACACAATAAAAAGTAAATTACAATTTGCCAGAATTAAATATGAATCTACTTAGTTAGGTATACAGTATAACCGTTATTTTTCAAACATCGGATTTCTATACATCTTACCAAATCTGGACGCAGCTTAACTGACTTTTTGCCTCTAAGTAAAATCAGTTTTTCGTAAAACGTATCCAACTGTACAGACGCCTTTGCTGGAGAAAATTAAGCTGTTTCTTTTCAAACAAAAAATATGTAAACTTCTGCCGCAAATTTCAATGTAATAGTGCTGAAAAATTAATGAGAAAAATCTTCTCAACCTAGTGCGTAGCATTCGACATTACAATACCAGGACCTGTCATCTTTTGCAGGTGGAAAGAACAAGATGCAAAACATGTTAACATGTCTTATGTTAATATTAAAATTCAGATTTTAGGTTTTTGACTGTCACTTGAATGTTTTCATCAAATAATCAAATTATACTTTTCAGAACAGCATAACTGTCCTTATGTCAATTCGATCTTGCAGTTTGTAGTTTTGCCAAAATACCAGGTGACCCAACAAAAACATTTTAAAAATTACCAAAACTTGATTTTGTTACGAATTTTAAAAATTTTAAAAGGACTATATTAAAATGGTAGATGGACTAAATTAATCTTAGAAACTGTCGTTGTTTTGGTAGCATTGACAAATGGTGTCGTAATTTAGACTTGAAAAACATAATTTTGAATTATGCTTTTCAAAAACTTCGTAATTCAAATTTAAACGTATTTTAAGCGTTTAATGCGGCAGATTATTTTTTTTCAATTATATTTATAAAATTTGCAACCATATGAAATGATGGGATTGTGCAACAGCGTGACTTATTAATTTTCATAACAAGATATACCTTGTATAAAAGCCTGTTTTTAAATGGCAAAATTACATTGCTTTAATGTACTGCCGAAACATTTTATACTACTACAATTAATTTAGCCCTTCCTGACAAAGAAACGTGGAAATGAGCTTGAGTGGTAGCACACTCGAATTTTGGTGATTTTTCAAATTATTAAACTTTCTTTTGGTCAGCAGCCGGTGTATTTACAAAATACCCAAACATTTCACAAGAATTCTTCACCTGTTTTCTTTTTACTAGAATTCAAGACTGGCCCGATGTAGCAGATGCATCCAGACAAAGCAACAACGCTAACTAATGTCAATCTTGTTACAATATATAATACAATAATAAAACTACAATTTTTACTAACTTAGAAAATAAAGTATGCTAAAGATATCCTAAAGTGTGAAAATATTCTTGCACAACCTACAATTGCAGGTTGAAGTCCATAATTTGATTCTTTCTTTAAAAATTGCTAGTGTTTGAGACTCTTTCATATCATCAGGCACAGCGTGCCATAATCTAGCGCGTAAAAATCTAATTGATTCTGTGCCGTAAGTAGTTGTTCTGACTTTTGATATGTATATATTGTTACTTTTTCGAAGATCATATTCTTCAATATTTTTAGAAGAAATTTCTTCCATGAAACTAGGATTCAGTTTAAATTTAGCTTCGTATGTCTTTTTCATTAGCAACTGTAGCTTCATTTTGTAGATAGTCACCGAGTTATCTTTTTTAAGAAGATCCACAAAGCTTTATTAATCATCTTTGTATGCAAAGTCATGAATTTTGTTGATTTTATTATTGATTTTCCTGTCATAGATCATCCATATTAGGAGGCAATAACTAAACTTGCTTAAAACAATTTGTATTTGGATACATGTAGTAATCCATAAAGTTTTTGGCTTGCTTTCATGCATTGTGCTTTTTTAAATTCAGTTTTGAGTTAAAAGTGATACCCACGAGGTTTTGCTCCTTACTTTCTTCTATTTGGGAATAATCCACTTTTAATATTTTCATCTTTTGCACCAAAAACTAGAAAAAAACTTTTCTCCATTTAGTTTCATGAAGTTATTTGGAAACCATTGGGTTAAAAGTAATGCGTCCTTTCTAAACTAATAATATATCTCATCAGCATAATTACATATCTCAGTATCTTTCACCAAAAGAAATAGATCATTAATAAATATACTAAATAAGTGGAGCCCTAATACTGAGGCTTGTGGCACTCCCAATCTAAAATCGCAACAAATATTGAATGATCAATTGATTTTAACAATTTGATTTATTCTTGTTAAATAACTGTGCATTAATTCAAGAGCTTTTCTGTCAAACCCATATCAAGCTAATTGCAAACATCTAGTAAATTGATGTTATGAGCGGATGTAAAATTCAGAATATACCCAAATAAAACGACGATTGTGTAATAAAAAAATCTAACTGAACTGTTGCAAAGCGCTTGTCAGCACGATCCTGATGTCAGCCATAAACGTGCGGAACATTTTCCTTCATTTACAGTGGTGGAGCCAGGATATCTCCTCCGAAAGGGTTGTATCATCTGACGAGGGGCTACTGACGAGCAGGGCGAGTGAAATCATCTGTGGGGTATGGAGTACTACCCCCGGAAACTGTTTATGACTACTACACTCGAAACTATGTTTTAAATCATTGATTCACCTTCCAATAGGTTAAAACATCTAAAGGGATGTAGATATAAAGTTCTTCAGGAAAATTTTAAAATGTAAGATTGCTAGAATGGCAGTCGAGACCAATTTTTGGTTTCAACATTACCTATATTACATTAATGAAACAAAGAAATGGCAGGAAATAAAGAGTTCTTTGGCAAAATTTTGAAATTTGAGGCTGCTAGAATGGCTGGCATAGTCTATTTCCGTCTATGGATCATCAAAATGACAAAGATAGGGATTTTCTTTAGAAAATTTTTAGAATATGAGATCGCTAGATTGGCTGTCATGTCATTTATTTTTTATTTAAAATTCAAGGTGGAATTCTCAAGTAAAGTCTCGGGTAATTTTATCAGAAACAAATCCATTCTCAGGGGAATTTATTGAAAAACACACCTATTATCCTAGAAGGCAAGAAGTGATATAAATTTCCCCTGCTAGTGTGGCATCAGAACTTTTAGCACGACACCTTTTAGATCGCTCCGTGGTTCTTCAGGGGCGGACAAGTACGGTAAAATTACTGACCCCATGTTTGTAATGAGACCAGAAAAAAACCAATCCGATTTTACTGAAGATGCAGTGAAAAAACGTGAAATGAGCGTAGTTTTAGGAAAAAGCTGTTCACCACAAAATTTCGTCTTTTGTACGGTAACAGCACCAAATTAAACATTGAATAGCAAAATATCAGATACAAAGTTCCACGTTTTTAAGCAATCTTACCCAATTTTTACACCAAATAAAGACGATCTTTCTACCTATTTCCTAGCTTTCTTGCAATCTTGCCCAAATTTTTATCGGCTGTGGTGGATAGCAACGCTACTTCTGTCCAACATTTTTCAATTTCGGTGCTGATAGTGCTGATACAACCAGTTTTTGGGACATACCTTGCCAAATGATCAATTGCCCAAAAAATAAGGGGGGAGGCAAGCATACCAAAAGTAAAAAGACAGCCCTGTACCAAATATTTACAGAAAAAACCATGTTTTGGGAAAAACTAGGACCACTGTCTGCATAAGGACATGACCGCCCCTGGTTTTTGTTAGAAATCAAATTGCATAAAAGAACATCTTTATACGGCAACTGACGAGTCTCATTGCACGCTCAAGCAGCCACTATACACATTTGAAAATATTTACAAACCGGATAATATGCTTTTTAAGGTAAGCTATCACAGAAATTTAAACCTATATATAGGGAATCCATTCAAAAAGCTGAGAGGAATAACACAAAAAAAAACACAGGAAGGTTTTGTTTTCCAACTTTGTAAATCTATTCATTTTTGTGCCAAAAGCTCTTGAAATGAAATAACTTTCTGATATCCGTCTTTACATTAGTCTTAAAATTCAAGAACAACACAAACAAGTCCAAGAGCTTACCTTTTACTGGAAAAGAGGATAAACCGACAGCTTTTCTTTTCTTCTTTGAGTTGCTTTGACTTGGTTTTAATCCCCAATTAATGCCACGAATCAACTGAGGATTTATCCATAAAGGCGTTAGCAAAACGTTAACATTTTTAAGACCACATGAATAGCGTAATTATTTTTAATTATTATTTCAACAATAATACCTGCGATTTTGCAGGTATCATAGGGTGAAATAAAATACAACTCAAGCAAGACAGGTTTCTTGCGGTGTGACGTTGCCAAGGTGTTGCCATAATTGCATATCATTGATAGACAAACACAGTCAAACTCCGTTAAATAAACGCAGAACGATAAAAAAATTTGAAACAAAGAACCTTTAGCCATCGTTAAATTTAATCGTTTTCTGTTAAGATAATTTGGGCTAAGATTGTAATAACTTGTGCTGAACAAGATCGATAAATAAAGAGCGAAACTTCCTGTGGCTATTCTAATTATGCCATCATCCAAATCATGCTCATAACAACAACAACAACAAATAATATACAATACACAACAAACCTGTTCATACAAAGTTATCAAGGCATACCTTATACGTATTTACAATTAAGTAAGTAAGTAAGTTTTATTCGCCACATAATTAAAAGTTTACAATTTAAAATTTAAACAAAAGGATAAAAATG
>JAYJMH010070757.1:0-11144 GCA_036873815.1 Phacellophora camtschatica | reverse complement strand
TACGGGGCCGCGCTGGTACCCAGACTTCGCTCGTCGTCGTAGTCGCGTTCGTAGTCAAATCGTAAGCTCCCTATTGTGTACAGTATGACACGGAAATAGAATAGGATGCCGTGATACGACACAGCAAGGACAGTGGTTTTTTTTCGCCATGATACACATTTTGTAGATTATACCAAAGGTTTTAGGAAAAGTAAACTTTATATATTTAATATAAGATTCATTTCATTTCTCCTAGTCGATTTCTCTCGCCCCACCTATCCTATTTTCCTTAAAGCCTGTGACTATATTTCAAAACTAACACATCTACTAAACTCGATAAGTGCACAGAACTAGGCATTTGTGCATGACATCACAATGCACGATATCGCCATATACAACAATATTAAAACAAAATAAAAACCATATACAGCAAGATAGCAGTATACAGCAATATAGTCTGATGCGACGTTTAGACCTAACTGCACATAGAGGATATTTGCCGTTCATGTAGGTAAAAATAACATACCTGATCATCCTGTGGAAAATCGGATTTTTGTAATGCTTCGGGCCTCTCTTCATCGGGAAATCCATTTTCTTTCGTAGTTTGGGTTGCGTCATTAGGTTCTGCCGGAAAAGATGCTTCGAATGTTTCTGCTAAAAATCACAATAAATATATTGATAATTATACATATACAAAGTGGGCCAAAAAAAAGGTCCAAAAATATTTCAACATCAATTTTAAACTGTGCAATAAACGCCTCCCTCAATTTAGCAAAGCATCAAGCTGTCTAAAAATCAATAACGCCGGGAAATATTTATGATTTATTAGAAAAATACGGTATATATATATATATATCTATTATTCATTTTGCAAAAATTGCTGATAACAATTGAGCCAACAAATCTTAAAAATCCTGCAATTTAACGGAAACTGTATGGTAAAACCCCGCAAAGAAAAACCTGACCTGTGAGAATCATTTTAAAGCTATAGAGCTGCCATTTGAGGAAATGTATATGACATATTTAGTATTTTTAGTATTTAAGTATTAACTGCAGTAGCCTGAGAATTTGGTCTGACATGGTCTGGAAAAGTAAATTTTCAATTTTTTGTTGACTTGATTTCAGTCCAGCTGGCTCTTAATTTTCATGTTCTCGATTGGAGGGTTTTACCTGTTGCAAATAACTCGAAAAAAGTTATTCTTAAAATATATATATAAATAGCTGAATCATTTATATCATATAAATAATTTGAAAAAGAAAGATTTTATGTTACATGGGAGTCTTTGAGCTAGAAACACAAAAGTTACCAACTCAAAGTCAATACTTACCTTCCTGTTTAAGTATTACCATGTGGATTGGAGGCAGCACTGCAGGTAATTCAACGTCATGCTTTACGGCAACGACTAAATGCATAGCAATACAAAATTCTTCTAAATTCAGTGCGCTGTCTTTGTTTCTATCGGAGAAGTGCCTGTTGTAAAATACCAAATTTAATTTTAATTTAATCCCTCAAATTCTAACCCTTCCCTCAAATTCAAGCCATGAAATTTCACAAAAAAAAAACTTTAACTCAGAAGTGAGTTCTCTTTACCATAGAAAAGCTTTTTAATCCTGGATCTATTTCAAAACAATGCAACGGAAGAGTTTGGAAGTACTATTCTGAATGTGCAAGAAAAGCGAGGGATTTAATTTCGTAACTCCCGGCATCTTTTCTCCAACTTGTCTTGATTATTTATTGGTACTTTCAGAAGTATTTTCAGAAAAATTATTGAGAAATTTAGCCGAAAGGATCTCGAAATAACCTTTTCACCCACGGCAAGGGCCATATGGCCTATTGACAAACAACGTAAAACATACAGCTTTAGATATTTCAAAATAAGTTTATCATATGAATTAAGTTGGTTATCATAGGATTTGTCTGTTTAGCAGGGATAAATCCCGGGGTGAAAGGGATAAATGGTCGTTATTGGCGAGTTTTTACTGTATTCTGCTACGTTGAGCAGTTTTACAGATAATGAAAAAAGGCCACGCGGTTAAGAAACCATTTTTACCACCATTAGCCTCCACAAGTTTCTTCCATTTTGGTCCTAATCAGATTTCCAGGCTAAAAATTTATTGAGTTTCATGAATTATTTTTAAAAACATTTCTTAAAAACAAGCTGCAGATGACATCAAATTCTTCTGGCAATGATGAAATGATTTGATGACAATAAAATTTCAGTGATGTCTTGTTTTATAGTCGCTTTTAAAAGAAAATAAACTGATTTTTTTCGATGTTTCAATGTATTATTATAGATTCTTTTTTGTATTCAATGTTTGGACAAAGTATAAGAAACAAACCAATTCATGGTAGTCTGAAGATGTTCCTTATAAACTGAGGTATTTCAGAAAATAGTCAGGTTAAAAGTTTCTTAAATGTAGTTTATTAACTGTAGTCCTAAACTTCACTTCTCAATACTTACTAGTTGTCAGTATGATAATCATATCATCAGAAAACAATAGATACGCAAATAGGTATATTTACCATATTCTTGACAGTGTTTCGACTGGTAGATTCGACTTCATGAAGAAGTCCCTCGCTTGAGGACCTGAAAAAATAAGCCGGCGTAGCATTTCACTCTAGGATGAATCATAAAGCATGTTTTAAATTAATACCACATGCAAAAATAAGGATGATTATAAATATACTTAAAAGCCAAATAGACGATGCAAATGTTTACACATATAGCACAACTTTCAGTTTGGTGGCAATCATACAATTTATCAGAATTTCCAATGATATATTCGAGAAAACTGTTCCAATGGGGATAACAGAATGGAAGAAAGAGTTTTTAGCAACTTCAAGTAGCAAGATTTGGCAAAAGTTTCAAGGAATGTGAATTCCTCAACTTTTGTGTATCTTGCTAACTGTTATGTACAAGGGGGAGGGGGTTCACCTCTCTACTAATCAAATGAAGGCTACAACGTAACCGTTAAGTTTAGATATTAGAGCTCTCAAATCTTTTTGCTTTTTTCCTGAAAATTAATTGTTGACAATTTAGTGCAGGTATTGAGTTAATTAAATTTTTCACGTGACCAATATATGCGTATATTTGGAGAAAAGTCACAAGACATCACCAATCTGCCTAATATTACAATTGGCATGGAATTAGCACCATTGATTATGTCTCACCAAGGCCTTTCAAATGGATACATGGTTTTCGCCACAATGGTAGTTTTTATTTCTATCCAAATTGTC
Source organism: Phacellophora camtschatica (assembly GCA_036873815.1). Taxonomy (NCBI): domain Eukaryota; kingdom Metazoa; phylum Cnidaria; class Scyphozoa; order Semaeostomeae; family Ulmaridae; genus Phacellophora; species Phacellophora camtschatica. The sequence continues at coordinate 7,927 of JAYJMH010070757.1, read as the reverse complement.
AATTTATTAATGACTTCCTTTAGAAAACATGCGCTCAGCAACAGGTCACGTAACTAATAAGAATCATATTACTGTCTTTATAGGGACAAGAAAGAGATTGATTATGCCATGTGCCAAGTTTCATTACCATATCTTTATCTGCTGAAATAACTAGGGAGCGAAAAAGCCCCCATCCCAAGTACCGATGAAAGTATGAAAGTATGAAGCAGTTTTACCTTGGCAATATTGATGCCTTAGCGTTGTTTTACGGTTTATGTGATATTTAAAAATCTAAGAAAGCTTTCCTGACACGTGCTTGTGATCAACTATTGCAGTTTGAAAACAAACAAGCATCGAACTGTAGCCTTGCAAGCAGGCGGACATGTTTTGCTTGCAATCAACTATTGCAGTTTGAATACAAACAAGCATCGAACTGTAGCCTTGCAAGCAGGCGGACATGTTTTGACTAACCCGGTATGTTTTCATTTGTGGCAATTTAGGTTAATACCTGAATCAGCCTGAATATAGAAAATAATAATATTATGCCATGAATAGTAATACCTTTGATAATACCGTTCACGTTAGGTTGCAGCTTCTTGAACTGCGTGACGTAATAACTTTGCTGCTCCGTCGTGATTGTCCATACGCTGTCATCAATTTCGCTGACATATGAACTCTCTGATCCTTCTGATATAGTCGATACTTGAGACTGCCTTCGTCTGAAAACAAACCGACGGCTTATAAAAATGAGTCAACAATGTATTTAGAACTGTAGCATCGCAAGAAGCATCGCAAGAAGCATCGTATGGCGGTGCAATATTGCTAAATCTTAAATTTTATCAATCTATTTGTCGTTTTTTGTGTTATTTTGCAATCCTAGTTAGCTTGGCTCATTTACATGCCCCCACTGCTTGTTACATTTTTCCAAAAGGTTTGAACAATTATTTGGTAGATCAAGATAACATATTTTGAGCAAAATCATAAACTTTTCAACGTCCCGACTATGTGTTAACTTTTTTCTGACAAACAAGAGTGCAGAGTATCTATATCTGAAGGCGTTTCACATTATAATGTCCAAAGGATGAAGGGCTCTTAGGGAGGTGCTTTTTGTACAAAATACGGTATATCCATTCTCTATAAAAACAGCAACTCCAACAATTGCTATTTCAAAATCGACCAATGTATTATACATCATTTACGTATAAATAACTTCAAATAATCAACTGATGGAAGAAACTGAGATTGAACATATCTAGTCCTTCTCTCGCATTCAGTTACTGTAACATCCCGCTTATAAGAAACCAGTTTTTCGACCTCGACCCGTTTTTCGACAAGAAACTCTGTTTACTCCTCGCGTAACCTTCGCGTAACGGATGTTAGGTTACCCAAAAACGTTATCTTCAATCAGACAAAAATGCTTTTCTTACAGAAGAGCAAAACAACGGAATAGCCTCTCTGCTGAGACCAAGCAGGCATTCTTCCTAAATCGTTTTAAACAGTGAATTTAGGATTTTTTTGTTTTTGTTTTATTTTTCGAAGATTTTTAATCTTTTTGTAAATATTTTAGATTAATGCTTTTATACTGTTATTAGATTATATTTATTATTATTTTATATTTATTATTTTATTGTAAGTTTTTAAACGGAGGGCGCCTTGAAATTCATCCCCAAGGCTGAAGGGTCACTCTCCTTTCTTTCTTATAAAGTGGTTTCTAGCAAGTGGGACGTCACTGTTTTAAATCACAAAAAAAAGCATATTCTTAAATCTAATTGACTACATAGTTCCTCGTCTTCAAGAAACCAATGATGCTTGAACACCAAGAGATCAAGGAATTTTTCACTTTTCAAAGACGGATTACTTTAAATTATTACCAACTAGCAACAGTAACGATTAATAATAGTGCAGCTAAAAGAAATAAAACTAACGAAAATTAAAAAGAAAAAATAATTAAATCCACTTACATCCTACTTTCTGATTCTTCGTCATTTAGAGATCCATCGTAGCTTTTGGAGAAATCTGCCCAGTTCTGATCGGTGTGACTGCTTGGTCCCCAAGACTCTGATAATAGTGAAAGGTGTAATTGCATTCATGTGTCATTCATGTTGTTTTAAATATATTAATAAATTGCAATTCAGCAAAAATGATATATTTCTAATACTGGGTTAAAAATACCAAGGGGTCCAAATTTGTGCAAGTGTTTGGAAAACGAACCAAAATTCAATATTTTAACATTGAGATACTTAATAGTTTTTAACACATTGCAGAGACAATCTTTACAAATACAGTACAATTAAATTAGATCTTCAAAAACTAAATTTGAGCAAAAGTGATCTGAAAGCTTCCTTATTCAGATTTTCAAAATACGATTAATTCCTTGGAAATTGTGTTGCCTTGACGATTACAGATACACAAAAATCATCCCAGGACAGGTTATTAGAAAAATCATCTCCGGATCGACTATGAGAAATCAACATACCAGATCGTTCTATCTTCCTGGCTGTAGGCGAAGTCAAAGGCAGCTGCTGCGGCGGTGGTGAAAAGTTGTGTCTGCCTGTCGGCGATCCGACACGTGCTGAAAGAGTTGTAGGTGTTGCTGTCGCACCGCCAAAAGAAAAAGATGGTGTCGCAAAATTTCGTCGATCGTTGGTGGACACCTTTTCCGGCGTCTTAAGACCATCGCGAGTTGAAGCATTTTGTTTTTTAGTATTTCCAATATATGCAGCTTGCTCTAATAAAGTAAGTTTTTCCTGAGACAAAGTTCTTTGTTGCATTCTAAGTGGCACAGGATTGCTAACTTGAGTCCATGTTTGTGGCTGAACAGGCCGAACTGGCAACTGCATGGGACGCTGTCGAGGAGTTTCTTGTTGATTCGAGCTAACACTTAAAGGGATGCTGCCCGTACTTTGCGACAAGCTGCTTTGCATGTTTCCTTCGTCGTCGTAGTTTGGTGGACTTGAGCCGAACTGAATATCGCCTGGGCCAACTAAGCCTTCTACGGACCTCGGATGGTGGTGATGGAAGTGACTGGACTTTGCAGGAGTCGTTGGTGTCGCCATAGCTTTTGAATTGTCAATAACAAGTGTTTTTTCTTTCTTTTCCATACTTTTTCTTTGGAATTTCTGCTTGTGTTTTTTGGCTTGGATAAAAAAACAAAGAAATAATTGTTCAGTTTAGAATTCACTGTACGAATGACTCAAAGCAAAAATATAAAATCATCATGCGAACATACTAAAAGCATATGCACACGCTTTTCCACTCTTCGTACTCTCATTTCTCACTGGAAACAATATCTGAACAGGGCTTTCGAATTATCAATAACAAATGTTTTTTCTTTCTTTTCCATACATTTTCTTTGGAATTTCTGCTTGTGTTTTTGGCTTCAATAATTTGTCGCTGGACACAACAGCTGAAAACAGTTGTATATTTATCCGTATAAGTACTCAAAATACACAAAAATGATATCATTAGGTTCGAATCCAGCTCAACATTGGCAAGACTTTGAGATATATGTCAAACACATTTGTATCGAACCTAATCCAGCAGAAAGCATTAATTTATACACACGAAAATAACGACATTTAACTGGAAGTCGCGCTTTAGCCTCAAAGTTCGACTAAATCATCAGTGACTTAAAATTTGTTGCCTCTCCTAATCAAATCTGCAGAAGCTAATTTGGTTAAACCTCGCTCTTCTAGTGTAATTAAATGAGCAATTAGACACGATACATTAAAAGCACGACGTTAAACACGGGCCTACGATTTTCCTCCAATTGAATCCGAACAACTTCCTGAGTACTCGCAGTTGTTTCTTTATACTTGTTAATTCTTTCGCGCCCGGATTTATATTCAATTTATAGAAAATTTTTATCTAAGTTCTATTTTGCAGGGGGTTAACACTTAATAATCAACCTAAATCAGCAAATAAACGTACGCTGAAATATCTGAAACCAACATAAAGTTCTGCTGCGTTTGTCTCCTAGCAATATGACGTTTTACGTTGATTAACAATGGGCCATACAGCCTTCCCGGGGTGAAAGAGTTTTGCAAACACGACGGCTTAAAAGCACTTTATGTTATCTTTAAATCGTAGAATACCGTCCGTAGAATACCGTCCGCAGCTGTGAAACTTCCACGATATAAATTAACAACTTAACGATGAAAATATTTATTAAATTATTTCTGGTTAGGTAGCCTTACAGTCCAAAAATGTACCACAGCTCTTTCTATGCACAAGAGAAGGCACAAATCGATCAGCAAATTTTCTCAGAGAGTATGTACATTTTCATAACTTCCCACTAATTCAAGTCTGAATTTCCGCTTGTGAGCAAGGTTGCTTTTAGCCTGTAAAAAACATTCGGAAAACTCACTCATTATCATTTCCGTAATTATTTAGATTTATTGTTTTCTATCTCTGCAGCACAATAGTTTATTTGATCCAAAACTTCATTTGCGGTTCTTGATAAAGACAATGCGTGCCTTTATCACTTGACCCTTAAATCCACAAACGAGCCATGCGGTTATCACTAAACAACGTAAGACGTTTTCCAGAAGAGCACTGCTAAAGAATCATGTCACCACCATCAAAAACAGCATCAGTTGACTGTGAGCTAGTTCCCCTTACACATAAAACAGAATAATGTTTGTCTTTAGAAATTCTTATGTATTATGCATGTTGCTGTCCAAGTAGCAAGCTATGAACTGTGTGTGGATTGAAATACACATCATAACAATTAACTATTTCACAGTCAGCAGCAAGCAAAATACAAAACATAAGAATTTTCACAGATGGGCCAATAATGTAAACAAATTTTAGTCTGGGAAAAATATCAAAAAGGTTTTATGTTTACCTAACAGTTTCTGCAACAATAAATACAATTATTATATTTACACTGTGGTATTTTCCTTTCTTATGGCTGACCATAAAATTGTGTTTTTCATACAAAAACTGGCTTTTCAGTAAAATTATGTTAACAATTAGGAACTTCAAAAAATGCTAGCACAAAGGAATGCTATATTGAAAAGTTCATATTTTTGCATGCATAATGGAGTTTTGAGCATCACTTCAGTTTGACAAACACTAAAAAGTGTTTGAAAAATACTTGGCCTTAGATCAATGAAAGACATCAGTGAGACAAATACTGCTACCAAGTGAAACAAGTACACACCCCTAGTTCATTGATAGATAGTCTTCCAAAACGTTCCTTGAAACACCATTATTCCATATATTTTCAATTTCTTAACTTCTACTTCTTTCTATCAAAACAAAACACCTGTAGACCAGCACTCGCCAGCAGAACATTCCAGGGTGTCATAACAAGCTAAACAGTACACTTCAAGTATACATGCAATGTTCTCTGTTCAGCATTGTTTGACAAACACAATTTGTTGATGAATATTTTTGAAATGATCTACTCAAACAGGATACCAGCAATCTTAACTTTTCCAGCACTCAAATAAAAATCTATATATTTTTTTAAACAATTCTTAGTTTAGCCACAACAATAAATGACAAAATTGTAAATTAAAAAATCTAAGTCTGAGCTACATCTGTAGTTTTTTACATGTAAACCCAGGGGTACCCTCATCCAAGTGGTTCATAAGAACACGTTACTATCTTCAAATGACATTCACAACAAATATTCATCAACAAATATTAATCAAATGTTAATCACCAAATATTGGCAATGAATGTTTGAAATATAATGTTTGAAAAATCATAAATATCTGATGGTCTTATTCCACATTTAACTTTTTTTGGCTCACCCACTATAAAATTTAAGCTGTGCTGCAGTCCACAATTGGTCCTTGGCTTTGACATAGTGAAAACACATTTTGGTTACCACTCACCTGATCCTCTCCCCAATATAAACTCTGAATCTTCTTCATCATCATTATCCCCATGCAGAGGTTCAAATTCAACATCTGCCATATCTGAAGATACTTATGTAACTGAATAAAAAACCTGTTAAAAAATGGTTTAAAATGGTTATCTCTGCAATGATATATTCAATAATAGATTAAAAATTTTACTCCTTATCTCAAGCAGGATTTTGTTGTTGTAGTTTCAAGGTTCAAAAAGCAGCCTCAAGCTTTGAAGAATGATTTGAATTCCAATGGCTCAGACTTTCCCACTTAAAACAAACAAGTTATCACAGGCACCAGATTGCATTATGCACAAAAGACATAATGAAAATATGGTACAGATTTCTCATGCATAAGATTTGTGTGTGCCACAAATGCATGAGAAAGATATTAAAATTGACGACGTGTGCATGTCAAATTATTGTGTTTGACATATTCAAACAGCAAATTAATTTATCGCCAATCATTAAACAAATAACTTATTATGCACAGTAAAAGTATGTAGGCATGATTTGAAAACATAGGGAATTTTTTTTGCTTACTCAAAGTGCAAAAAAAATAATGCAAGGGGGGGAATTGCCCCTCCAATATTTTCAAAGATCAATAAGAAATTCATAAGAGGTGGGGGTAAGGTTCTAGTTTGTTCCATTAAAAATTATGTGGGTCCTCGTTTTATTACAGTATGCACAAAATAATACATTTATTTATTATTGTGTCTTTCAACAATGTTCCATTCTGAAGCAAAAATGTGTTTATAATTAAACCTGTGTCATGTGTTCTGCCTTTGTCAATTGGTCTCTTAAATTGTGAATTGGGGGTGTGGCAGGCATATAGCCAAAATAAAGGGCATGGTCCAAAAAACATTTTTGGCCACTCCACCATAATTTCCTGCCAGAGTACTTCCCAGGTGTACTCTAGCACCTGCCTCCTGGCAAGTAATGTAATCAAACAGTGAGGTGGCCAACTTTGTTTGCAAAAATTAACAATTTTAGAGCCAAAATATTTGTGTTTAATAACCTGTAGTTAATTTCACCTTTCATCCTATCAAATAATTACTTCAAATAAGTACCACAAAAAGAGGAAAGAGAAATACTGTTAAAAAATTGCATCCAAAACATTATACAGCACATAAAATATTTTAGACAACAAAGTAAAAGTTTTGGCAGCAAACCTGAGCAAGCAAGAATCAGACGGTCACCAAATTCAAATAAGTTTGAACATGTCAGTGCCTTTAGAAAGAGAAGGAGTCTTTTATATAACTTCTAAAACATTTTGAATTTTTCACTGAATAGGCAACAGCTTTTAAGGATATGATGAGATACAGATTGGCTCTGGGCAGCTTAAGTATTAGAGTACAGATCAAAACAATGTGTGCTACAAGGCTAATAAAAATTTAAAAACTTCCATGAAAGATAATTGATGGATTCAAGGCCTCGGTAAAAAAATGCCAGTTGTGTTATGAAGTGTGGTGGACCTTGAGACAAGAAGTGTGATGGGCCTCGAGACTGTGTCATGAAAACTAACCAAATATGAATATCAACTTTGTAAAATTTTATTGGAAGAATAGCTCTATTTTTAGATTTCCCAACCCCCCTGACTTTTGCTATTGTTGATTTGATCACTATGTTGATTGATCACTATGTTGATTTACTTTAAATTACATTGAGAAAAGTATAAACATCAGTAAATTCAAATTTTAACTTTTTTCAATTAAATATATATATTATAAAACTAATATTCATAATTATACCGGGTGCGCCGATGATCAATGTTTTTCAGTGTTTTCAAGACTCTGTGAGATTGACAATTTTTTGAAAATCGTTAACAACAGAAGAACAAGTGTCGAAAAAAATCACCAAAAATTGCTTTTAACTAGTTTCATAGTTGATGTGAATATCAACTTAAATCACTGTAATCCGTGCAGTACACAATTTTTGGTAGCTCGTCAAAGATGTTCCTTTTTTTCGTGCACCCGGTACATCACAAGACACAAAGTCAAGACACAAAGTCAAAGTGTGAGGAGAGCTGCTAACTCTCTGTAATTCCAGGCAAAGGCAAAAGGAATCACGAGGTGTGGTCACATTGAG